>MPNW01000131.1:0-90736 GCA_011800805.1 Hirudo medicinalis | reverse complement strand
GCATTTACCTTGATCTCAAGCAATGTTTATGCTAAGTTATTAATTAAATTAAGTTATTAATTAAATCAAATTATTAATTAAATGTCCCAAAAACTTAATTTCTTTGAAGAATTCATTCCATCTTTTATTTCTTAAGCATGAAATTCTGAGGTGAACTTTAGAAAATCATTTTCAATTTCACTGCCCTTTCCAAGTCTCGTGTTTTCGTCGCACGTCTTGCCACGAGCAGCCAGGTTCGTTTTATTTGCCTTGCGAGAGATTTCAATCGACGCAAACTTCGTTCAGGAGTCACTGTGGTTTTGAAGAGGTTTTGAAGAGGTCGCTCGGTTGAATAATAATCGTTTCTTTTAAATAAAGCATTTAAGAGGCGTTGTGAATTAAATGGTGCATTAGTGATGTGCTTATATTCGTGATTTTCTAATTTATTACAATTGATGTGATAGTAATAGTTTGAAAGGACACTTGAACCTAGCAGAAAAGCTCTTGATGTGACATGTGCTTTTAATTGGTTGAATGTCACACCTTTCTTGCACCACGTACAAGTTGTTTAAATTTGTGACTAAAATGTGTCATTACGTTGTAGTTTGGAGTTTTGGAATGAACCTGCAAATACATTTCTTGTGCCTTTTTAGAGACCTGTTTTGGCAAGTTGGCGAGTGGGGTTTGATTTGATTTTTCTGCAACCTTGGCCTTCGTTTACTTGGTTCATAATATTTAAAGATTGGGAATCCGTTTGTTAGCCGCACAACAATTTATTGAGGTTGTTTGTCATTTGTTGACAAATTATAACAAATCATGCTTCTTGGAACGTCCTTCCTGACCTCAATCTGAACAATTCAAACATTTATCATTAAGGCTTTTAGTTAGTTTAAGTTGATTTATGCAGTGGATTTCACTTCATCGAAGACCTTCAAATGCCCTCAAACATCCTGCTCATTTTTCACTGGCAATGGAAGGATTTGCTGTTTCACTTTTTGGTGCTGCAGAACTTCTACTGATGGTTTTGTTTGAGCATCTTATGATGATGATGATGATCATCATCATCATTATTATTATTCTTATTTATTGATCCAAAGCCCTTATTGTGACTTGATCTTCTAGAAACATCCTGCTTTTTATTTTTCAATTTCGGAACGGAACCTCGTCGTTTGCACACAGATTGATTTTGTGGACGATTTATTAATAAGCTGTTTCACAAGTTAGTAAAAGTTTTTATTAACTTTTATGTTACGGCGAAAGTAGAAAACCAAGCATTGAGTCGCACTGACGTTGCATAATAAACCTTGAAGTTCTTTTTTAATTATTCAAAAATTCCTGCAGTATGAAGTAATTAGGTGATGTTTGCACTTAACAAATATGCTTGGTTGAAATGCTTGATTGAAATTGAGGAATTCCTTTTCTGGTGTTGTTTCGAGAAAAACATAAGTTTGAACAACATTCAAACAAATTGGGTTTGCGACCTCATTTGAATAACAAAAGTGGATGAAGTTATGGAGGCAAATTCAGTTGAATTTCAACAGTTTTAATTGTGGGCCTAAGTAGTGAGTATTAAATAAGTATTAAGTGTTAAGTCACGTTGAAGATGGTGCACACCGTTCTGTTTGTGCTTACGATCCCTGGCACGGCCACGACTAACCCACGCAACTGGGTTCGAATTCTTGCTGCCACAGACTAGAGGCAGAAATGTTGGCCGTCGGACCATGTTGACCCCATGAAACTGGTATAATAATAAAAGAACTGGTGAACCTTTCCACGCCTTACTAATACATTCTTATCAATGCTTGGAAGGGATTGATCAACATTCAGATCAGCCAGGAATAGGAAAATATATTATTAATGAACAGAAGCTGAGATATTTTTTACAGATATAATTAGATCTAACTTTAAATGAATGACGGAGATAAATGGAGACTGGGCAATGTTGTCAGACATAATTTTAGAAGAACGTGACTGGCTATTAAGGTGTTGGATACCTTGGTAATTGCCATCTCTGAGTCGTTTTACCACGGCGAAACAATAATTTGAAGATGAGACAATCATGGGGCTGTCATCTCAACGTTGTTTTTAAAGTATAGTATTACAAGGATAGATCTGTATAAAAGATTTGCCAGGAAATGTCTTCTTGTCCGAGAAGTTGCTCAGAATTCTCGACTTTGAACTTCAAGCATGAGATTCTTGTATTTATGGGGTAAGAGTTTCATTTATTTATTTCATTTATTATGATTAAAGAACATGACACATTAATGCTTTCCAAAAACAAGCATTTCTTGGAATCTTTGCGGTTCTGAAGTTGTCTGGTAGAATCGCAGGAGCAGGAATTCAAGAAGAAGTCGATTGTCCAATTTGGAGATGTCCCTGTCAGCATTACAACGGTCCATCTATTCTCCAGTACGACCAAGAATACTTCCCTGTCTTCATCAGGAAACTGGCCCTCCGAGCAAAGGTATCTACGGACAAACTGCTTGAGAGAACGGTAAGTTTAATTTAAAATTTATCTCTTTCTTGAATTAATCAAGTTTTCAAAGTGAGAGACTGATTTCAGTGGAGAGAAAGGTTCGGAAATAACAGTTACCATGCCGACGTCTTGATCGAGTGTTTGGTGATGAAGAGGTGCCTCAACAACCACTTGGAGAATAACTGCCTCTTGGAAGGACTTCCCAGTTTCGAGGAAATCGAGGAGTGGCACACATACCAGCTGATCAACGTTAGATTCAAGCAAATAAATAAAATTCGTTTGGACAAAATTGCAAATCATAATCCAATTTCAGATGACCTTCTTTGCAAATCATGCGGTACCTCTTGTAGCGAAGGTAGCCGTATTTCTGGATCAAGCGAAAAAAGACGAGAGTGAAATTCACGACGGCAAGAGAACTTTGGTGCACGACATTGACAAGATTCAAAGCGATGGAATTAATGGAATTTTGTGCAGCCTGGCGAGAATCAAGCCCGAATCTCTGCAAAAGACATTTGTGGATNAATCGAAGACTTATGAGAGTTCTTCGAGAGACTGACGTAGAAAAAAGAAGCATGGACAATCGCTGGAAAGAAATTTCTAGACTGAACGAAGGAAACATGAATTTCAACAAAGACCAATCAATTTATTAACAGGATGATTGAAGTCTCCTCAAGCATGATCTCATTCGTAACTTTTAAGACTAAAATGACTCTAATTTAATGACAACTTAATAGTTTAATAAATCATGTGCATTACAAAATATCTTGTGTTGTTATGAACAGAAAGAGGTGGTGGGCAACAACATTTAAATGTACTTAGATTTCTAAGCTACTACAGTCGAGTGCCAGCATTTCATAAACTGTCCACGAAGACATATTGGAGGTGACCCTATATTTATTTATAAATATATAAATAATATTATTTAACTATAAAAGGTGACCCGTCAAAATACATAAAAATAGCCTGCCCACAAAATAGTCCAAGATAGAAACTTTCGATTATCTGCATGGAATTGCTTACAATCTCAAAGCGAACTAATTTAACTAATTTAATGCGATTAATTTATATTTTGATCTAGTTGAATAATTATTTTAAATAAATTTTATTTCTAAAATTTTACTAAAAAATAAATAATAAATAATAAATTTTACTTCAGTTATACTAGCAAACCCAGAAAACCAACCCAACCAAGACAAACCCATTACAAAGTCTAAAAGAGGAAATGATTGGAAGATTGGAGGACTGCATTTGCTAAAAGCTCTCTGTTAGTGAGCATTGCTGTATCTCACATTCCTCACGCTTTGCTTCGCTGTCAAACTTTAGATGCATACAAGCTGACTTCTTGGACTTTATGATCAGTAAAATTAACACCAGCGTGGAAATTTTAATATTTCATTAAATTCTTAACTGTTGTATATAAAGCCAAAGCAATTGTATGAGTTGATGACCATTGAAAAGGAGATAAAAAAAAATAACAGCATGGTAAAATATAGCTGATCAATCACTGACATTGACAGGATTTTTCAGCAAATTTCTTTGCTGCATTTTCCACAAAGAGGCAAAAAGAGTTGTCATCTCTTAATCGATATCCCCACAAAAAAAAATTACATGCAACCCTCAACACTGGATTGTCAGCTACCCCAGCAACGGAGAGATTATTCTCATTGTGTTTTCACCACTTCGCTCAATCAAACATGTCAAGCGAACATTTTGAAATGTTGTTACTTTTGCGTCTAGCAAAATGGTAAACTTTTTCAAATAATTTTTCGTATGTTGCTTTTCAATAAAATTCTTTTGCTTTTGCTGAATATTGTTTGAATTGTTATTACTTCAAAATGCATAGGAAAAATATTGGTATCTTGAAATGAATATTGATATTGGTATTGGCAATACTTTTATGAAGTGTTGTTAACAACCCTGGAATAGAGGGCCGTGGACAGGTAAAAACAAAAAGCTGGACATAACTGCGGCATTTATATCGCTTTTACATTTCGGGTTTTGGACGAAGAGCATTTTGAACTGGCGGCATGTTGGAAAATGTAATCTAAATTAATGTATAAAGAGCTTAAAAATATTTTTGGCACAAGCGGTCACACATTTCCTTTCGAAGACAATAAAGAAGATAACAGCCCCTTTTTACTGAGAGCTAAGAATATCTCTGAATCCTAAGACTATAGAGAACGTCAATCTGTTTTACAGGTAAAAGATTAAATCAATAAAACCATTTTTTTTTAAATGATCAAATATAACACTTTTAAGAATTATAAATAAAAATAAGAATTGATTTGCATTTAATTTATTCCATAGCTACAATTTTCATGATAATGAGAGCATTACATTCAACCGGATTAAGATATCGAACTAATTCAACCATACACCTCGACCAGGTAGACATTGGAGGATTACTTCCTCTTCCTTGTAAGGCAGCATATGCAACTCGCCTATGTTACTCCGTTTCAAAACCTCATTAAGTTTGTCGATAAATCAGATCTAAAATCAGTATGCCACCATTGTCAGTTGAGCCAGCACCAACCCGAAACATGAACTGAGCCTGACTACCGATATGGATCAATTACTGATTCGTGCCATCTGTGGTAATGATTAATTTATTAATTACCCGATAAATAGCGAAATAACATCAAAAAGCCATCTATACAATCTATAGCTACACATTAAAAAAGCCATTTATACAAAATGAAAATGTTGTTAAAAAAAAGCTGCGTTATTGAAAGGTTGGAATTCTTAGTTACTGAGTTGGGTGTTCATTAATATTTTTATTTGGTCTTAATTCAGCTTATTCCAGATATTTTTCTATTTTCCAAGTTAGATTTGAGGCAACAAATAAATAACGTACATTATAACTAATTGCAGAAATATTTTGATAATTGTGATGTCTAGAATGATATTATGGAACGTGTAAAGATTATAATAATAGTCGGGAGTGGTTTATCTCACAGACATTAGTCTACTTAAACCACTACAAATTAATGTTATTTTATATAAAAGGTTTTACAATAACAGTATTTTGCTCACATTTACGGTGGCCTTGAGGTCCTGTGATTCGGACTTGCGCCACCAGAAAGATTGTCTTATTTGATGATGATGATGATGATGATGACGATGACGATGATGATGATGATGATTTACCAATACCAAATGCATAACTATGATAGCTAAGAACTTTTTGTAGCTTCTTATTGAACCAGGATGTTATTTATTAGAATAAAAGCTCGAGGTAAATCGAAAAAGTTGAAAAAAATGGATCAGTGTTTAAGCCGAATGGTTATACAACGGAAATATTACTGCATGACAATAGGCTGAACTTTGATTAAGTCGTATTATTTACAATTTTGTGAACTAATAAATAAATAAATATTAGTTATGAAGCAAATCATAATAACATCAAAAACAAATATTTCTCGGTTTAAAAATTCGTCAAAACGATTCTGTTCACTCAATGACTCAATGAAGCACTTTTGACCTTCAAAATGCATACAAGCAAAACCATAACACCTGTTTGTAAAATGAGTTGAAATGAAGTCCAACCATTGGTCAGCTTTCTGCATCATACTTTGGTCTGCTTGCTCGATAACAATACAAACGGACACACGTCATTGTTTATTCATGAGGCTCACCATTGTTACAGATGTTTTTCCGAACAAAACTAAATGAAAGATCTTTGGCTAAATTTTATTTTATTCAAAGAGTGGACATATATAAACCTCAGGAAATATGAAACAAGTGGATTAACATAAAATATTACCCAGAACATTAACTAATCAATCTAAGAACTCAGTTTGGTTCTACCAATAAGAAAGAACTCCGGATTGATTAGTCAACAAAGCTACTGTTCAAACAAAGCCTCTAACGAGTGGATTGTTTGATTCTTCACTGACCTTGAAGTACAGCGCAACTGACAAACAAAAACTGACCATAAAGAAAGCTTTGGTATTTAAGTCTTCTTGATGCGTGACTTGGGACAATTTCCTCTCTTGCGAGGTGAGTGGTGTTGAATGCACTAAAGTTGGTAGAGATTTATTTGTTTAAATTGCATGGGAATTGTTCAATTAAACATATTCTTTTTAGCGTCGGAAACTATTTTTATGAACTTTATGACGATTTCTTTACTTGGGCTGTTTGAGCATTTTCAAGAATTTGTTCAGTAATAAAAGCCGGACCGATATTTTATTAAGATTTTTAACTTGAAATGGTAAAATATATCGAATAATCTATTAATCTATTCAGTATTCTCGAAGACTTGCACCAAAGAACATGGAAGGTCAGCCAATTAATAAATATAAAATTATGTAACAAGTAAACTTATTTTTACTCTTCCTGATGTCTCGAGAGGAACTCTCCAGTTAAATGCGTATAAAATAAAAATAAAAACGCGACGTTTTAAAAATTCAAAGGTCTCAAGGTCAAGAAAATCAACGAAGGAAAGACGAAGGTCATTTACGAGTTGCAGGAAGAACCGTCACTCGTTCTCATTCACTCCAAGGATAAAATCACAGCTGGAGACGGAGCAAGGTGCAACGAATTGAAAGGAAAAGCCACCATTTCCAACTCCACAAACGCGGGAGTTTTTTCTCTCCTGAAAGATGCAGGTGAGTCTTGAACATTTTCAACATGTATGTTTGCTTTTAGTAACTTTTAATGAGTTTATAGTTTTTCTGAAAGATTAATATGAGATTCATATTTTTGAGAAATTTATAATTAAGTCTGTGACGGTAATAAATAAAAATATATAATCATAATAATTATGACCAACCAGGAATAAAAACTCACTTCGTCGAGTTGAACGATGAGACCAGCTTCAAGGCTCGCAAGTGTGACATGATTCCCATCGAATTTGTCATGAGGAGGGTTGCAACAGGTTCTTTTCTCAAGAGGAATCCAGGAGTTCAGGAAGGGAAAACATTTTATCCTGTAAAGTTGGAATATTTCTACAAGGTGAGATGCAGTTCTTAATTTAAATATATTCAATTATAAAACAAACATCATTTCAATAAATTTTCATAACTTATTTAATAGTCATTATTAATTAAACTTGAAAATATAAAGATATTAGAATGATATAACCAATAAAACTCCCGCATTTTGAGTTTCTTGGCAAACTTTGTAGCAATCAACTTCGAATAGTAATTCTTATTATTAATTCGTGGTAATTATTAGGCATTAAAAAAATCATTTTACAAAATTCAACTTTTTACAAATAAAACTTTTACAATTTTTAATGACATCAAGATGTGTTCATATTCTTCCTCACTTCAAGATTATTAGACGCTAAACAATTTAAACTTTAATGCAATAAATAATAAGAAATTAATTGTGATTGTTTTTAAAAATTAATTACTTGATCCCGTTAAACAGGATGACGAACAACACGATCCTCAGTGGTCAGCAGAGCAAATAGTGTCAGCTGGAATTACCTGTGCAGGTGTTGTGATTGGAGAATGTGAACTCCAGTTGATAAGCAAGACCGCTGTGAATGTTTTTGAAATCCTGGAAAAATACTGGAGCCAAATGAACTGCTCACTTATTGACATGAAGATAGAGTTTGGAGTCGATGCAGAAACTAGTCAGTATTATTAAACACTTTCATAATTTATGCATGTTACAACGACTGAAAATTGAAACTTGCTTGTTCAGGCAAACTAAAAGATAATTCTTAATTCTGATAATTCAATATTCATTTGCTTATCTTATCACGTGGGTCTCACGATAAATTGGATTCCAAATTAGGCCTCGTAACAATAAGCTCCAACATTTTGAATGTTAAAATAAAGTGCTAGACAAACAAACAACAATAATTAAAACCCATGAAATAATTTATTTAAAAAATTATTAGATTGGAAACCATTTACAAATTGAAAAGCAAGTAAATATCAATATTATCAAAATAAATGGTTTTTAATGAACGAGTTTCTGATGGAATTAATTAACCACAAACAGAGGAAGTCTTGTTGGCTGACATCATCGATTCCGATTCTTGGCGTCTGTGGCCATCTGGGGATCGCAGGTTGATGAAGGACAAGCAGGTTTACAGGGACCTCGTCGAAGTAACTCAAGAGTCACTCGAGTTGATCAAGAAGAACTTTGCTTGGATCGATGACAAAATCAAGGTTTAACATTTTTCTTTGGAATCAATTTATTTGAAACAATTTTCAAATCTAATTAATCGAGAATTTTTGTAATAACAACATTAATTTTTGGTTGTTTAAGAAACTAATGTGTCATAAATCACGATTGTTGATTCAACATCTAAATTTCGATATACCTGTTTTTAAATAGTTCCATCGAATCCGAATGTATTGTCTCCTCATCCAATGTTTCTCAAACAAGGATTTTTTTTACGTCTTATTAGGAGATGTTAAAACTGATTGGCAAGGGGAAAGTTGTTGTTCTGATGGGTTCAAAGGCTGATTTGAAGTTCGGTGAGGAGGTGATGAAGGTTCTCAACAAGTTTGGAATTCCTTGCGATATAAGGGTCACATCCGCTCATAAAGGGCCTGACCTCACCCTTAAAGTCGTTGCAGAATATGAAGGTTGTGTTTTAGATTGTCTTATTAATTGTCGCAACATTAGATTTGTTAATCCCAAACTAATATTTTGTTGCTCATCTTCAATCCATCTGCTGCTAGGAAAACTGAATCCCGTTGTGTTTGTGGCCATCGCCGGAAGAAGCAACGGCTTGGGACCAACTGTGTCTGGAAACACGACATTCCCTGTCATCAACTGCCCTCCACTCAATGCCGATTGGGGCGCTCAGGATGTTTGGTCATCCATCAGACTTCCCTCAGGTTTCTGCATTGTTTTACATCGATTGAAATTTTAACATTTAAAATAGTGTTTCTGAAAATTCTTTCTTTAATATTAGTTTATTCTTAAAATCTTAAATGTGTTAGTTTAAATTTATTAATTTTATAGTAATTGAAAAATAATAACATTATTTAAGGCTTGACATGTTCCACCGTTATGACACCTGAGAATGCTGCCCTTCATGCCGCCTCAATCCTTGGCCTCAGTGACCTTGGCGTATGGTCAAAGTTGAAAGTTCACCATCTCAACAATTGGCTGGGTCTCCTCAAGGCGGACAAAGATCTCAACTAGAACATCAAAACGATGTTTTGTGACCCTTGTAAAGAAATGCAAAGAAGTTTTAAAGAGTTTTAATAAAGTCTAAATTAAAACACTTTTTTCACTTAATGATTAAATCAGTTTTTTCGAAATAGTGAAATCTAAAAGACCACTACATGATGTTTACAACTTTTAATTCCTATATTCTTCTGGATCTCTTGGACGTTCTTTTATAAATCGCTTACTTGTCATAAAAACCTTAAAATAAATACCCCAATTAATAATACATAAATAAGCTTTTCATTTGTTGTGAAATTTTAAAATATGCTAATAGTAATAAATAATAATATGCAAAGCTTGAACAGTGAAGAAACTATTAATAGAATAAAGCTTTTGTGGAAATTTATGGTTTCGCTTATTTTACAAACGAATTATATTATATTGCAGCTAAACTGTTTCAATATATAAGTTCATGAATTAATAAATTCTGTTCAAATAAGTTGGTAGTAATTGCAAAAACTTTCTCAGCGTTTTACTAAAAATAAAGCAGGAACATTTTCATGCAAGCGCACCTTGACTCTCAACCAGGAACCTTGAAAACGAAAAATATTTTCGGCGTAAGATTTCTGGTCTCTTTCGTTATTATTACGCTACGAAAGTACTGCGATTGACATTACATTTTTTAGACTAAAAAATTTGAAATTTGAGGCGGAATGAGTGTTCTTCCAAACGCAGTGAAAGCGTTGCTCGATCGAAAACGCTGTGAATTGGTAAAAAGTCTCGACATCAAACATGAATTGCTGGATGATCTCATGTCAAATCATGTTCTGTCGGAGGATCATTATGAAAAAATCAAGGTTTATTCTATTTACCTACTTAAATGTTATTATGTATACAACGTGTTTTACTGAATGGGTCATGAAATGCTAAGCTTCAAGACAAACTTAAACATTTCCTTGAGAATAGATTTTTTTAATGGATTATGAAAACATTTATGTAGCATGGGACGGAGTCTGAACAAATTGAAAAACTTTTGGACATTTTGAAAACTCGAAGTTACGAAGATTTTCACAAGTTTGTTGATGTATTGCGTTCCACACAACGTGCAGTGTCCCTGATGCTCGTTGAAACTGTGAACGGTGAGGAACGAATATCTCCTTACAATCGCTTTTAAGAGCAGATCATCACTTATTTAAAAAATCACTAGTCAAAATCTCAAATTTTTGTTATTAATTAACTAATTTTGCTTTCAGATAACTAAACTTTTCCATGTCTTCAAAATGAAAATACGCGAAAGAACCAGGATTAAATGATGAATTTTATAAAACTAATTCAATTCCTACAAGTTTCCATTAAATTTTTCAAAATTTTAGTAAAAAGTAAAGTATAAAAAAAAGTTTCAAGTGTTGTTATTATCAAATGTTATTAATATTAATAAGTATTATATGGATAAACGCAGGATGAGCTTAAATGATAGTGGTATTGGCGCTGTGTTATAGGCCCTTATTTCCTGGTATTTGTAAGCCAGTATTTGAATATCGTTAAAACACATCGCCAGATCTCGAAAAAGTCCATGTTCTCATATTTTGTAAGTTAAAATTTATTGCTGAAAAATTATGATGATTTTACTGAAAAATGTATTGTATTTGTATTTAGACATTTCGAGTTTCTTAATTGTCCGTATAGGATGTGAATTCCAGTATGAGGGCACTACAATCGCCAGACAATTTGTATGGTTTCCCATGGGTACTCCGTGGTGACTCACTAACACCATTTGAAATGTAACTGCATACAAATGCTATTTCTGACATCAAAAACGTCATTAAAACGTCAAAATTTCTATTTCCGAAAAACCCGAATATAGCATGCTAAAAACTGTCAATTAAGCTCCAAATATTTAGGTGTCATGATGCTCATTTAATATTTTAAAATACAGGCAACAAGCTCGAACAATAAGGAATCTATTAATAGGATATTGCAACAGGATATGCAATCGTATTGTCGAGTTAGTTTTTGGGAACATTTTGATTTGATTCGGGTAATTTGGGTCTCAAAAACCTTTCTTTGATTCTTCGTAATAAAAAGCCCTAAAGGAAGAACTCAGGTATTTGCATAAACGGAACTATTCAACCTCCCTCATATTCCTTTCTGCTGTAACACTACTTAAAACTTAATTAAAGTTTGGCTTCGATTTCGTGCACAATGAATGTTATACCAGAGAGAGTACGACGTTTACTCAACGAAAATCGTAGTGAAATGATTAAAAAACTCGATATCGAACATGGATTGCTGGAAGAACTTGTAAGTGCTGATGTTCTGACGGAAGAACAATTTGATGACGTCAAGGTTTGTAAATTTATTTTTACGGATATATCTTAACGGCTTCTCCTCTTCTTTACTTCTCATTTCTAAGTTAAATTTCTGGCCCCACTGTGAGCAGAACTGATACACCTCCCTGTATGCTGGATACTCAGAATATAAAAAAGGTTTCCAAGTGCATGGCCTCGGAATTGATGACAGACTTACATTTAAGTCTGGCAATGAAGTGATCCTTGCAATGCATTCTGCACCTATGTCCAGCCACTGCTTGAGTAGAGTAGTTCGCGTCTGGAACGGTAATGAACCAGACGACATTCTAACCTCTATCTAAGAACTCTAGATTTTTCTCTAGGTTCTCTTGTAAATGTAAATATAGTTCATTTTTATAGCGTCATATGCATAGCATGTATATATCCTTCCCAACTGTTGCCATTATTATTATGCCGTCCTAATCATCTAGTTATGAAATGGACGTTAATTAAACACACACACTGTTGCCATTATCGCCGTATGCAGGAACGTAACCCATTCGGCCAACCTGCACGCCGATGCTAGGTCATTAAACTTTCTATTTTATTCACACGAGGTCAAAGGTCTTTCAGCCGCTTACATGACCAAGCAAAATGTAAACAAACAAACAAAAAAACATTCGAGCAACAGACAAAAGGCACACGAAAAAGCTTAGAAATTAATTTGTCCCAAGAATTAAGTCATCCTAAAGTTCTTTAAATCTAAGATATTGATTGAAGTTTAATTACCGAATTGCAGAGTTGAAGCGGGTTAGGGTTAGAGTTAACAATATCAGCCGGTAAAGAGTTCCATGGTTTTACGATGCGGTTGCAAAAGAAGTGTTTTGAGGTCTCGCAACGAAATTTGCCGGTTGTCAATTTGTGATTGTGGTCTCGGGTTCTGTAACAGTTTGAGCTGATGAGAGGAATTGTGGTGTGAATAAGGTGAATTTTGATTTTGAAGCAGAGTGAGAGGTCAGCCAGCAAACGACGTTTTTCTAAGGAAGGTAGTTTGAGTAGTTTCAGTCTTTGTATGTAGGGATGAGGGGACAGAGTGGGGATGGCCTTGGTAAATCGCTTCTGAATTTTTTCTATCCTATCTATAAGTGACTTCCTTTGGGGACTCCAGACAGGAGAGTTGTATTCCAGTATTGGCCTGACATATGTGCAAAGGGCTTTCATGAGAATGTTTTGGTCTCTTGTAGAAAAAGAATCAGTTTAGATACGTTTGATGCTTTTTTTTTGATGCGTTTGATAATATTGTCAATGTGTTTGTCAAAGTGGAGAGAAAAATCAATAAGCACCCCTAAATCTCGAACTATATCAGCTCTTGTTAACTTGTGACTGTTAATCCAATATTCACAAGGGTTAAAACTTCTTCTGCAGCCAATCAGCGAGAGAATCTGGCATTTGTCAGGNGCAACAAGTATTTCATTAAGAATTTGTTGATTATTCTTTCCATAGCTCTGCAGCAAGATGATGTAATTGATATTGGTCTGTAGTTTTCAGGAGATGTGGTGGGACCTTTCTTGTGAATGGGTGTCACTTGTATTTGTATTTCTTTGTACTTACCTTGTTTGTACTTGACCTCAATAAATTCCCAACTGTTGCCAACCGAGGCTCACCATTTTTTACTATTTATTATTGTTTTATTTTAGTTCCTTACTTATTCTATTTTATTTTATCTTTTTGAATTTTGGACGTTTTCCTGTTTTTCCCCTATCACTAAGTTTCTCTGTTTCTCACTTGCCGTTATTTAATGTTAAGTTAGTGTTTTATTATGATTTCTCTGTTTCTCCTTTACCGTGATCCTTCGGTTCTTTTATTTGAATAAATAAGTAATTATCTATTCAACGTTTTTTTTTACATTAAAAACTTTATAAACACTTTACAAATGCGTGCATAAATTTTTTATAGCTTTGTCTTACTAAAAGAGACAAAATAGGAAAGATTTTGGACATTTTGAAAAGACGAAGTTACGGTGACTACAGAAAATTTATTGAGATCTTAAGATCCAGACAATCAGATGTTGCAAGATTGGTTAATGACATTCAAAATGGTGAGAAATTTGTTTCACTTTATTCTTCACTTTTAATTCCAAGAAAATTTCATTCGAAAAGCTGTGTAAATTAAATTTTACCACGCTAAATTAATTTGATATAAATAACATAAAATATTGCATCGTTATAAACCAAATTCCATTTTTCATGAAAATTCATTACGATTTCAGATTATTAAAACCCAAAAAGAAGACACACTTGTTAATGTGGAACAATCTTGGAACGAATTTATTTTTATGATATCAAAATGTTGTTTTAATAAAATGAAAATTGATCTTCATTCAGACAATTATATTGTGACAATTTAAATTTTACTTTTAGTTTACAGTTGAGTTATTTATGTAAAAATATAATGTAAGAATGATATGAAATTTTAAAAAGTTTCGTTTTTATAATGTATTTGGGTTCATAAATTAAGCTAAATTATCCTACTAAACGTATTTTGGAATGCGTTCAATCTAAAACCTATCGGTTAGAGGAAAATTATTCGTTGGTTAATGTTAACAGCCACTTACATTTACGAACATACGTTTCTAGGCCAATTAAATTATAACAATTAAACCACTCCATTATAAATAATTTCTTGCTTTCGAATGAAGTACTAAAACCTGTTCTCTATTTTTATTTTTAAAACGAGGCTCATAAAATTATCATGAAATGTGTACAATTTTAATGTGATTTAAAATTTCAGTAAGCATTGATTTCACAGTTTTTAAAATCTCCTCAACATGATCTTTAAGATCTTTAAGTCAGAGTTAGAGCCAAGCGCGGAAAATTTACAGACTAAGAGTACTTTTTTTTTAGTCAGAATTAGCTTATGACTATTGATGTGAACCCAGTAAAACCATGGTTATTATACGATATCTTAAGAAATGTTCACACAGATGTCTGGATAATGAGAACTGTGTGTAACCTTAAAGCTACAAGACCACGTCAATTCTGTTTTTCCAATAAAGCTAAGCGGCATTTAGCGACTGACCCTAGTAACCCAAACAATCTCCTAAAAGCAGCTAAACATAAACTTGAACAACAAAACTTAAAAAGAAAGTTTGAATTGTAATTAAGCTCACGATTTTTCATAATATCGAATCGTGAGAATTATTTCAATTAATGTATGGGGAAGGTTGAACATAGTTTTGCAAGCCCATTAAAAACAACTGAAGTGATATTCCTGGTTAGTTAAGTATAGAAATAAATTGGATACCATACCTGTGTCGAGAAACTATGATACAGTTGAAATGACGAATTTCACAACATTTTTTGATCAAAGTTGTTAATTAACTAAATTTTGTTGACTTGTCAGAAGTTTAAAAATATCAAACCTTAACTGATGGTAAGTAACAAATCGATGAATTTAAGAAGCTGTTGAACTTTGAAATTTGACGTTTAATTTTGTATTTTCTGGATCCCGCTTGAAGATTTTTCTGCCTCAAGACTAAAACAAAATAAATCAATTAATTAAATTAGCTATTCTAATATTTAGTTGCAGCCTAAATGAATTTATAGACACCTAACTAACAAAGTCCTATTAGTGATGTGATTTAATTGACCAAACCGTTAAAATAATTGAGTGTTTAATCAAATACTCTTACATAATTGTCTTAAATGCAACATTATATACAATTTGTAAATCACCAAAATTTCAAAAATCCCATTCAAAAAATCATCCAAATATAAAAACTACAGTTTGTAGTTTGGCACAAAGTTACTGTCCGCATGGCAGATAAGTAACAGAGAATTGAAGGTCCAGAGTTCGCTTCTGTAATGAGATGTAAAGAACTTTGATTTTAGCGAATAAATCAAGAATTTTAGTCGTCAGATAATTGCTTTTAGTGAATGATTTAACAGCAAAACTTTTAACTACAAAATGAGTGTGTTGGAAGTTTCTTCCCGACCAATTCCTGTCAGAGTAAATCATCCCGAAACAAAAAATTATGTTCACAGATACAGGAAAGAAGTTGCTTTTATATTTTCCTTAATCCAAATGGCTGTGGGAATTTTCGCGATTATGTTAACAATTACTGAAATGGCAGTTATTGGAGAAAGCTGTCGTTGGACCAGTTGTGCAACGGGGTATGGATTGTGGAATGGAGTCGTAGTAAGCCTATTTATTTGTTTAATTCTTATTTTTATATTATTTTTAATGATTTTTCTCAAAGTTTGTATTTTTGTGGAATGTCTAAAAATCAAGACCACATTAACATAATGTAACAATAACAACTTATTAGTCCTCATGCTTTTTAAAGGTTTGACTCTTGTACAATGATTCGGTGATTTTTTATTAGATTTTACTTGAATGAACAAATATTTGTAAAATGAAATAATTTTAAAAAGCCATTGCACAAAAATACAATTTCAAAAATGCATTTGTGAATGATGAAATTCAGATGATTAATTAATTTATTAAAATGTATTATTGTAATGACGACTAAATATAAAATAGCATTTATTCAACATTAATATATTTTGTCCTATTCATCACGTTATGCTGAGGACATTAATAAAATACTACTACTACTACATTAATATATATCAACTATTTATTTCCAGTATTTTGTTACCGGTATTCTCGGCAGCTGTTCAAAGGCATTTCATCCAAACAAATATTTGGTTGTTTGCTTATTAGTAATTATGAAAATAATTTAGCATTAACCGTTGACAATAATTTTCAGATTTTGTCTTTCATGATCATGAGCATCATTTCTGCATCATCTTCTATTTTTCCAATTTTTCTCGGCATATTTGAGATCCAGGAATTAATTTGGATGTCCTCCTCTCGTTTCGGATATGTAATAGTTAAATGCTACTTATTTCTTAGAATATTTTATGAACATAATTAAAAATTGAATTAATTTATCTTTATTTTCAATCATAAGTTGAATTCAAGTTCAAGTTCAATCATAACAGAGGCACGTGCCAGATAACATCTTCGTTATTCCAATCTTATTGGTTGTGATGTTCTTCATTGAAGTCGTGGCAGCCATCGTCAGCGCTTCCATGTGTTGTAAAGCCATATGTCAGTGCTGCAATGACCCTGAAAATGTTGGTAGTATTATTTGTTTTGTTTTCCTTAAAAAATATTAAAGTTGTGAATTCTTCATTCGGAAAATGTATACCTAAAAGATTTGTTGGATGTGACATTCCTCGAATCACGATTGAGATTTGGACCAATTAAATGTGAACAATAACCAAACGTTAAATATATTTTCATCTTTTATTCACACTACAAAGGAATCGTATAGTGCATTCTTTGACATCAAGACTCAAAGTTTTGTCTTCACTCCCAAACCACAAAGTAGATTTTTTTTCATTATTTAATATTTAAATAATTTGTTTTTAAGAGGTAATATAAATGATTAATTATCAAGATGTCTCTGAAGATCAAAGTCTATCAACTGGTGCAAGTACTTCTGATTTAATTCCAAATAACTTCGGAAGTTACTCAAGAGTTACTCCTGATGACAGTCTTCCTATTTTGAAATGACTTAAACTGATTTATTTCAAGATAAATATAGATTAAACTCAAGCTCTAAAAATATGTTATAACTTGTCAAATGTGTGTTATTATTGTAGATTATGTGTTAAATGTATAGATTATTAAACAGACGCAACATTTCACTAGGACAAAAATTGATATATTCAGTTGCTTTATTAGACAAAGATATAGATATACATATATATATATATTTTTGAAACTCTTGATGGAGCCTTCTGACGGGGATCTTCAGAGGATTGGCCCCTTCGATGAACGTTTCGGCCCTGAATCCTTACGCTCTCAGGGGCTGGGCCGCATCCGGTAATCAGACGGATGTCCCTGTCAGCTTGTTCTTCCTTCATATCAACATAATCTCGCAACATACCCTCATCAATCAACGGACTGTCCGCTCGATACAAACTAAGACAAAAAATGTTACGTCAGAAATCGCCATGAAATTTAAGTAAATCCACGAGAGCTCCGCCGCAAAAGAAAAATTGCTAGAAACTCTACTGCAGCTCCTCCTATATGCCGTTGGCGTTACAGTTGTCCAGGTGTCTCTTCTTTGACTCCCTTCTGATGTAAGATTCTGATGTGATTCCTTCTGGTGGAATGAGCCAGGACCCTCCATATGACAGACTCTCCATTCTTCACCTTGGCTTTGAAGTCTTACTTCCGGTCCTTCGTCGTCCAAATCCAATGAGACGCTGACTCTGCGGCCTCAGACAGTTCTTTGACGAAATGTTTTGTCTGTCTGTTAGAAAGGCGTACGTATACCTGCCTACAAGTCACCGACTTCGATGGTGAAAAGATGGACACCATACCCTATTGCCTCGAGATCCATTGTGAGATCCAAGTACCGGTCGCTCTTCAAAGCATTGCTAAGATCCATCCTATCTTCCCATGGGATAAATTCAACCAGGATAAAGGAGTCCGTCGCTGTTGACGCCAACACTAAGTCTGGCCGCTTGCCACTCTCTTGCAGCACCTTGTGGCAATGCCTTTCTCCTTGCAGGTCTGCTGAGACTTCCCAATCTTTGGCTTTGGAAAGCAAGCCCCTTCTTTGTTTCTCGTTCTTTTCCTTGCGGTGTTGTGACGAGCCTTCTCTTAAGAAGTATATTCTTCTAGCTGACGCAGTTTCACGGGCATTTGCCTGGGAGCATACCGTCTTTGCCGCCTCGAGCACGATCTGAAAGACTTGAATGTGCCGCCATGTGTAGCGCCCATGGGCAAGGGCGTGCGTGCAGGATGTGACTGGGAACATCCGCACAGTCTGCAGCTGGCGTCTTGGACTATCCCCCACTTCTGCAAATTGATTCGAGAAGGGATTATATCATAAACCGATCTGATCATGAATGCCAAACGGAGGAGAGACATTCACCAAATGTCTTTCCATGTGACGGATCTTTGGAGGACCTCATCCCATATTGTCCATTGGCTTTGCTGGCTTTGTTGCACTGCCAGAGCGATTCTTTCCGTTTCCATCTATCTCCTTCTCTCCTGAATTATCATGGCTGCTTTGGCTGTTGCATCTGCCGTGGACCATCTCTCAAAGTGGTTCCATCCAAATCCATGACGATCAACCAGAATGGGCCCTCTTAAGTCCTCAAAAGACAAAATTGCCTGTGACTTCTCGATCTCCTCTTGCGCTCTGAATTTCCGTCCAGAACGAAGCCGCGGCATAACTTCGCGGACTCTGTTGTCTTTGGAGTTGTTGAGCGACCATTGTGTTCTGATTTTGCTGATTTTGGATTCCTCAACAATGGACCTGAGCGGCAGCCTCAATCTGGCTCCTACTGTAGAGAGCGAGCGACGATATTGATGGTGGCAACCTCAACGACTTCCTTGTGCATTGATTGATTTTCCTCTCCATTTCCTCTACCGACGGCAATACCATTTCGTATATGGTGAGTGGCCAGAGCAGCCTTGTTAAGAGAACGAATTGCAAAAGCAGACTTTGAATCTGCCATGAAGAGGCGTTCTGGCAATTGTATTCAATCCATACGACATTTTGTTAACTGTGGCAGCCTCTTGATTTTTGTCACGGAGCAACTCGTCAAAAACTCTTCCAAGGCTCTTTACCGGTTCTTCTGAGACAGTAGGGATGCGCTGTCCTCCGACTGTGAAGTACACGTCACTGCGAACTTTCCCTCTGGTTAGGGAGAGACTTCGAGATTTCGCAGGTTTGAGAACCATGCGGCGCCAAAGGAGTAGCTCTTTGAGCTGTGTCGAGGACTCTTTGGACTATTTGCTTCCTGTTTAAGACGATTGTGGTATCGTCTATGAACGCCTTTGTGGAAGGCATGTATACCCCTCTACCCATGCATTTACTGACAAAGTTATTTCGTACTTAAACAGTGCAAGCATATTGCATATACATACTGTATAACGAGAGCACTCGTTACTTCGTAACTTATTTCGTAAGGCGGTTCGTTAAATTCCCTGCCATACAGAATGCATGGGGTACTAAGGTACTAGCGTCAATGCTGGTTACTAAGGGCGTAGTAGTCCTAATTTTCTTGCTAGCAGTTGTTTTCGACAAGGCATGGCTAATCCAGATTTCTTGCCACCTTCAGTTTAGATGATTACCTGTACTTTTCTTATCCTCCCCTTTTCATTTATAGTTTCTGCCGTATCATTCCACGTTCATCGCTGAGACTTCCGCATATATGCGGACTTGTTAGCCTTACTTGACATACGCAACATAAATAATAGAAAAAATAATATTAAGACTAGTCGTCGATCGAGGCGGCCAACGGTAGCTCTCCTACCTTCAAGGGGAATCGCAGAAGGCCTCTCGTTCCATACTGGAACAACGACTGCAGAGAGGAATAGAAAGAGGGCTATCTACATGCTTTCTCTGAGTATTGATTGAATACAAGAGGGCCAAGGATCATGCCCAGTGGACCATCAAGAATGCCCAAAAAAAAGTTTTGGCAGAAACACAGTGCCAGTTTCGACTTTTCCAATGGCCTCGCCAGTCTCTGGAGAACTATCAGAGAATTGAATGGCAACTACACCGGCCCACGAATCTCCTCGGACTCTGGGAATCCTCTGGGAAATACCAGCTGAGTCCAGAGAGGTCCCCTATTCCTGGAAGAGAGCCACAGTTTTCCAAATCCGAAGAAAGCGAAGCCACTCTCAGAGCCGAACTCCTATCGCCTCATCTCTTTGACTTCCACTCTTTATAAGCTTTTACAACGGGTGATTGCCACAAGACTCAGATAGTTCTTAGAGAGTCGAAACATGCTAAACAAGGCCGGGATAGGGATATAAATCCCTAAGAAACAAGTGAATATCGGCCTCGGTACGTCAAGTCACAGCTGCATAAGTTCGTCAGAACTTGCGCCTTTGAGGACTGCCTAATTCACGTGAAGGACTCCTACCAGGGGAAGAACTTCTACATACAATGTAGTTATTCTAAGCGATTCTCTTAGCGCCCTAGCCTCTATGCAATCATAATGACCGTGAAATTCAAAAAACTTTCTCTGATTTCAGACATTCAAAAGTGGAAGAAAAGTCACTTAATGTCTGGGTTCCTGCCCATGTTGGTATACCTGGCAATGAAAAGGCCGGGCCGATGCTACCAGGGAACAGTTAGGTCGCAGGATCCCAGAGTCTGTCAAGGATGTCAAAAAGTGAGCAGTCCGAAACATAATCCAACAGCAAACCAGATTGGATGAAGACCCAGGCAGTCTCCTGTTGTGACGTTGCATTACAATGCGGAAACGTTGGGTATAAATGGAGTGGATATCGGGGTTCAGGGGGGTAGCGTGCGAGTTAATTACGGAGTTGTTACGTGGTGTGTCTTTCGAGGAGTTCCCGTGTGATATTCTTGGAGTATGTTTCAGTCGTCGATAGTCGAGTGTTTTATTTCAATTGTTTTTGGGGAATAAAGGCAAAGTTCTGTTTTTCTATAAAGTTGAGTCTCATACAAAGACCTAACATCTCCACTATAAGACAATAGAGAAACTTGTATCGTTGAAGAACAAATTCCATTGTGCCTCAGTGAAGAAGGAGACCCTGATCTCCAAACTCTGTCTTGGAAAATGTGCTCTGAATCGATGCTTCTCATGAAGCTCCATTCAGATGACAAATGTCAAGTTTGCACTCAGGAGGATGAAACTCAATATACGCAATGGACTTTAATCAAATAAATAATATAATAAGACTAATAACAATAATAAAATCTAGTAAATGTAATATATGGATATCAAAAATTAATAATTGTACAAATATTATTACACATTATACAAATACATTTATCGCTATAGGAACAAACGAACAAGAATTGATGAACTTAAACGGGGGAAACCTAGAACGAGTGGATGACTTCAAATACCTTGGATCTACGGTTGCAACAGAAGAGAAAGACCTGCGAATTAGAAAAGGCCAAACCTGGGTCGCTTTTTGGAAGCTCAAGAAAATATGGGTGTCCAAACAGACAAGCATTCAACTCAAACTGCGAATTTTTCAGGCCTCATGTGACTCAATCCGAGTAGGATAAGGTCCGATAAGGAAGCGAAACGTGGAGAATGACTGAGCAAATAAAAACCAAATCGACGCCTTTGCAACTAACTGCTCCCGAATAATACTCGGCTTGAAACTCATCCGCGGCATCCATAATGAAGAACTCTACGAAAGATTAAATCAGATCCCTCTAGCTCTCACTAGGCAATACGCAGACACCTAACTTGAAGAGAAGGCCAGGATCTGATAAAAAGATATGCGTTCGATACGATACGAACCCGAGGAACGAATGGGCACAAGAAGGGTTGGAATACCAAGAGAACAGTTTGTAAAGTATTATCTAGTTTAATAAACAGCGACCTGAAAAGAGACGACGCGCTGACGGATCTGGTGAAGGGGCGGAGTGAACTTGTAATCGCTTTCACAAGCTATCAGGGGAGTAATCCCAAGAAAAGCTATAATGAATCCGACCAATGATGATGACGATGACGATGACGATGACGATGATGACGACGACGACGACGATGATGTATTAGTGTTAGTGTTTGATTAGTTATTTACATTTAAATATCAGCTCACAAAAGTGATGTTAATAGAAAACATGGAGAAGAAGAGAATAGGACTAATTGTGTTATAATTTGAAACTTCGCAATTGAAAATAAATATGAGTGTCTGATAACTTCAGTTACGTTAGAGACTAGGCTTTTACCAAATGTATAACTGGCGGAAGACAAGTACTAACTGGGAAAGCCATGTATTGGTTACAAATTACTGTTGCTATGTAATATCATGATGACTTAATCATATAAAATAATAAACATATTAAATTCATAAATACCAAAATATCCAATGCGACTTTTTTATTACAAATGTAATATTAAATATTTTATAATATTAATTGTGTAATTGCCTTGCAACACATATATCTTTATACCGCTAAATATTTATGTTGGGAATTTCCAGTTTTGATGGTTAAAGCTTCCGAGATTTGCGCGCGATGGTATTAGAATGCCAGTTAAAGGCAGTGACTCCTATGTATGGTTTACCGAACAGAATCTTGGGGCTCGTGTTGGCAGCCAAACATATTTTGGAAGAAATAAATTGACCGGTTTGCCTTGTGTCGTGAAATTGTTGAAAGATAACTCATTGTCGAAGGTGGATAAATTTAAAAAGCTCAATCATCTAAACGTTGCGAAGTTTTTAGGCATGGAACAAACAAAACATAAAGAAACGGTTGTCGTGTTCGAGTATTGCGATGAACTTTGCTTACCGAAATTCCTTGAAAAACCCGCAAATGTTTACGGCTTAAACGACAGAAATTCCATAAACTTACTGGAGGACGTCATAAATGGACTGCAATTTCTTCGTGATATTGGATTGACGAAAAACTTTTATATTAAACCATCCAACATTTTATGCGCTCGTGAAATAGACGGAAACATAACATTTAAAATTTCCGATTATTTGTATAATGAATATGAGGTGCAAACAGACATTTATTGGATAAATATTGTTCAGAAAAAGGTAGATGCTCTAATTTGGAGTATTGGCGCCATTTTGTGTCATGCTATCTTGGGAACTTGTCCCTTCATAACTGGGGTTTGCATTGATACTGAGAAGATGATTCTAGAAAAGGGAAATGATCATATTTTTGTTTCCACTTCTGGTCAGTGGCAAAATTCATTTCCAAAAACTGTTCAGTTGACTTTATTGATGCAGACATTGTTCACAACCATAATAAAAGGCTGCCTTAATCTACAAAAGCAAATTGATCTGAAGAAATTTTTTGCTTTCAAACTTCGATTAACGACCAGCGACAGTATAATTTATGCTTTTGATCCGCGCAGTCTTAGCCATATCGCACTGATTTGCAGAAAAGATTCAATCACTTGTTTGGATAATTCTGCGCCAAAACATGAGTTGGTAGTGTTTGATCACAAGGTTATTGCCATCAAGGAGTTACATGCATTTGGAAATAGAATATCCGAAGAAGAACCAGCAATCTTTTGCGTCACTGAAATTGAGCCAAAAATGTTAGAATACAAAGAAATGTTAGAATGTGCTTATGCTGATGTAAAAAGGAAAATCGGTGATGACATTCCATTTGCAAGGAGTTGCAATGGCTTCATCATTTATTGCCTGAGGTTATTTGAAAAGATTCTGTTGACAAAAAAAGGACTAAAACAAATTTGTATTACTTTGGCAGATGAATCAAGCATCAAAATGAGCATGATCAAATTAAAACTTGATGTTTTAAAGTCATTCGATCAACATGCTTGTCAGGAACCAATGGTGAAGTTTGAAATATTGAAGAATGAAATTTATAAATTGCAGATGTTTGGCAGTTCAGATGAATGTAATGATTACGCATCATGTTCAGACAGCGGCCTCGGACAATCTTGTGAACCTCCACAGGATTCTGGATCTGATGCACTTATGGAATGCCATTGTCATGGCATTCTTAAAGAACTTGCAGAAGGAGCTTCAAAAACTTATGATCAATTTTTGCAAGATGTCGATAGGCAGCTGACACACAACGAAACTCAAGTCCACAAATATGAAAAGGCCAAACTTAAACAAAATGCCAAGAAGGCACATCATCTCCTCGTCCAACAAATTCAAAAATCTTCAGACATCATTTCAAGGTTCAATGAAGTCATAAAAGTGCATTCAAAATGTGATACTCAAGTGCTCAATAATTTTGATGAAGACATTGAAAAAAGCATTACTTCTGGTTGTGAAGGGTCATCAGGATATTGTTCTATTGAATCGACCAGCATTGATTGGAATCAACATCTTGCACTCATAAACAAATCAATTGGAGATGTTGACAGCTTGTTTAGAGAACTTGATGACGTGCTGAATAAAAAATTTGTTACCTAAATTTTTCCAAATAATGTTATATAACACCAATTCTCTGTTTAATTTGCGTAGTGATAATTTATTGGAGCCAAAAGTCATTTAAAGAATTTTATTAGGACTGACATGCAATTTGAAGTAAAATGAAAAATTTGTCTAAAAATGCATGGATTATTGCTAATCATCTCGCAATAAAGCCATTTCAAGTGCATGAAACGTTCATCCCAATTCAATTAAAATTATTGAGGCTGGTATTGGTCTACCCTTTGCAGTAATTGTTCTGGGTATCCTGGTGAGTAATATCTGAAAGAGGCAAGGTGTCATTTCTAGATATTTAATTCTTGCAATTGGAACTGAATTATTTTATTTGATGGATCATGAAGCTAATCAACAGATCAAGATAAGGAAATAAGAAAACCCTGGTCTTAGGTTTAGCACAATTTGTTTTTATGTTTATATTAAGATCCCAGGATATCAGTGGATTCATGCATTTCTTTCAATTTTGTCAAATACATGATCAAAAAATATCCCTAAAGGCCAATCTAAAAATTCTTGAAACCTTTGTTTAAACATGACAATTATTAAACATGATTATTAATACAATGTTGGTGTGCTTTTGATTTAATAAGCCTAATAATTGTTGCTTGAGATGGAATAATTTCTATAATATTCAAAATTAACCACCTAATGATTTCTTCAGGGTAGCAGTTATTAATGACCATGATGTACTCTGCAAGCATACTTCCAGGTTCAGCTTGGATCTCCTGGAGTAGCCTGAGTCCCCCACTTGTCACAAACATTCTCCTGGCCTGAACATCATGTGGAAGTACCTTGCTAAATTGACCAATGATGTGTTTCAAGATATTTGGTGGTGCCAAATGGAGCAGAGGTTCCAAAGCTGGCAGATGGACACATTTCTCTAGCACAGCTTTTAAAGCTTGCTTGGCCTTAAGGAATAGGTAATGCAAAGAGCTAAGGAGTGGTATTATCAAATAAATATGTACTTCAAATTAAGTTAAGGACTTTTTTCAATAAAATATGTAAGTTTTGTTAATGTTGTTTATATTCACTTAATTAATTTAACTTGTCTAAACCTAACCAGTTATGGTAATAGTTTCACAAAATATGATATGCAATATTACTCATAATGGACAAATAACATTTAGGAATTGTGAGGCTAAATATGCATTACTTAGTATTAAATTATTAGGTTATACCTTTATTTTGAGGTCATCAGAAGATTGTTTACAGTTGTAGAGCTGCAATAATCTTGGTAAAATGTTTGCAGTGGCCACGGCCTTCGCATGCTCAGGAGTATGCCTTCCAACCTGGCCTATCGACCAGGATGTTGCAGCAAGCATGTAATCTTCAACTTCATCACAGAGTACGAAGCCTAACATCGTCACCCCCTAAAAATATGTAAATAATATTTTCAATAATAATTACATCCTTAGAATATTCAAAGCATAAAGGGCTTAAGAAATTAGCATAAAATGTTCGAGTGCTGATTCCTGGAGCCACAAATTTATAAAATGACAAATATTTAACTTATTTTATTTTTAAGGAAATTTAGGTTTGGTTGAACCTAATCATAGAACTAACTTTGCAAGTTATGATAGACATGGCCAAATTTTCAGAATGAGCTCCAATGTAACCCAAAGCCATAATTCCTGGAAGTCTCACATTTCCTTTTCTATCACCGATGTAATCAACTATTGCTCCAACTCCACCTGAATTGACAACCAGCTGAGAAAGCTTTTGAAAAAGACCATTAATATATTCCATCAAATTTATTACAAACATTTTCAACAAAAGCAGTTACTATCATTATAATTGAATCCACAGTAAATAATAAAATAAATTCCAAATATCAACCACCTCGGGAGAATGTTTCACAATTTCTCTAATAAGAGTAGCAGCATTCTTCCTCACAACATCATCAGGATCTTTCAAAGCATGAAGAACAGATGGAAATACATCTGCCTCTACCACTAGCTCTGCCATTTCTAGGCTGTGTTTGGCTACCTGGCTGAGAACTGAATAAACCTGTCTCTGTAAAATGCAAATTCAGAACAGATTTAAAGAAACTATGAGATTGTGCATTTTAATAAAATTAAACATTGTTAAAAGTTTGATTTAAGCATCGAAGGGATTTTGAAGCAAGTCTTTTATTGAATTAGCCAGGCAAAACATCTTGGAATATTTGCTAATGTGCTCAAATAATTATTTCTTTTACTTTTTAATATCTACATTAAAAATTGCTTTAACTTCTTAAATTAAGAACAAAACAGAATTTATTACCTTTACTTTGCAGTCAGGACAAGGAATAAGTCTAGCCAAGTGACTGATGGCCCCAGCATCAACAATAAATTGAGCAAGTTCAATTTTATGTTTTGCAATTTCACTCAAACCTGAGGCAGCCACCCTTTTAACAGCATTTTCTGGCTCCTGCAGACACATTATCAACAGTGGAACAGCACCAGCATCAACCACAGCCTGAGCTAATTCTGCATACATACAATGAATTTCTCAATAAATATATTGAAATTTATAAAATTACCAATGATATCTACAAGGTTTATTTCCATTATGGCTATAATTATATTTTTTTTATATAAATTAAGGTGGAAACATTCTCCCAATTAACTAAATGGCAATGGTGATTGGTGCTTTATTCATTTAAGAAATTATAAACCAGCATTGTGTCGAGCCACATCTCCCAGAGCCCAAGCTGCTGATTCTTTTACTCCAGAATCAAACTCTTCAAGGCATAACACAAGAGCATCTATTGCACCACAATTAATCACTGCCTGGGCCATTTGAGGGCTATGCCTAGCCACTGATCTTAGAACAAACGATGCCGCTTTTTTGTAAAATTTCTGAAATCAGTAAGTTAAGATTTTGTTTCATGGCCAGACACATCTCTTTAGTAATGTACTAACGTTTTGGTCTGCCAGAGAATAAACAAGTTGTGGTAAAACTCCAAATTCAACGACTGCTTCTGCCATTGTGTCGCTATGGTTTGCTATTCTACCCAGGGCAATAGCAGCAGTTTGTTGAATACTTGGTACACAGTCCATCAGAAGAGGTTTAAGTAAATTCATCACACCAGCCTGATGTAAAAAGTCAATTGTATGAGGTCGACAGGCATAGTCTGCTATAGTTTGTACAAATTGATGGCGAGCCTTTTGATACTGCTCAAACACTGAAGCAAAAACAAAAATTAAAACACCTCATTATATTTTCCGAAATAAAGTGAGCTACCTTGGGCAACTTGTCTTTGCGTCATGTCTGAATCCACTCCTTGTTAATAATGGTCACAAGTGATTGTAAAGTTCATAGTCGTCAGTTTGATCAAGAAAGCCGTATCTAAGCAGATCTGTTACCACAACATCCAAAAACGAAAAAGTACACTTATGAACTTGATAGTTAAAATTTCATAAAAATATGTGTAAAGCAATTTTTAAATTATAGTTTTATTTTTTATGATTTTCGTTAGAATATTATGATTTGATGAGTGACTAATAGTGCTACGAACCATTACTCCAGCAGCGAACGGTGCTATGGTGTTGTGAAGGCTAACCAGCTCGACGTTTCAGTGAATTGTTTATTCTTAACGTGGTCGTTCTTGTTAATTAAGTTAGGTTATTGATTGCCGGTTAATATTTCAATAGCGTGATAAACCCATCTGAAGCACAACGTCCTATAGAAGTAAGATAAATTAATATTTTCGTTTTACTAGCTAGCGCTAGTATGTTAATATTTCTGTTATTAGTTTGCTGGAGTGTTGTGTTGTGCATTATTAAGATAATCGTGCAGTAATAACCTCATTTAGTTAATGTCTTTTTAAAAGATGTTAAGGATTCTTTAATGACATTCTTATTTACTTTCAAGTATTTTATTTTACGTATTTCTTCTTTTATAGCTCAACATTATAATTATGGAATCACACTTCCAGTTAATGATAAAAATTTTATCTCATGACTTTTTCAATACTAATCAGATCTAGCCTTCGAAATACTCACATTTCTTTGGGAATGATTAATTTTTATTTTTATTCAGCAAATTTTTCATTTAGAATTAAGGATCCTTTACAGAAATGTTATCCAGTTTGCATTAACTGACTAATAAGTGAATATTTAAGAAACTGGTCTGAACTTAAGTGTCTGAAACTGTTAAAATTGTATTGAATAGAAAAAAGGATGCTGATATTTGGATAATCTATTGAAGTTATGAGGGGTGAAATGCTTTCCAATGAAACAACAAGTTAGTTTTGCTTTTAATTTCATTTTGTTTTTCTTTTATTAACAATGAAACTTTTGAGAAATATGAACTTATTTATTTTGAAAAGTACTTAAGATAACCATTTCACTTTTTGTTTCCTTCATATTTAATTGTGAATGCTGTTTCTTTAGTAAAGTCTTTTTGGTTCTCATCTTTTCCTTGAAATTTAAAAATTGCTATGCAGTTCTATACTATGAATGTTCTGTCATAAATCTGAACATTTTATTTAGGAAATTATATTATTATGTATTCTAGTTTTAACTAAATTTATTTAGCCTTTAACGTCTTTTACAATATGTCAAGTAAAGTTACTTTCTGGCATTTGTTAATTGTTTAATACAACAAGATTTGTAGCACAATTGTTGATTTTTTTTCTAAAATGAAAAAGCAGTATTATTTGTATGTATATCCATTAACTAGAACACCACAGCTTATCAGAATCAATGTTTCAGTGGAAAGCATTTTAGACCAACAATTAACCAATTGCTTTACATTTTGTGATGGAAAAGAGTTCCTAATATTTGACAATCGAAAGTGCTTGTTGCCATTTTTGACCTCATTAGTATTCTTTCTGCTGTATGATAAAGATTCTTCTAAGGTGAATTAACATCAGACGAAGGTCCTCCGAGCCTCGTGGATGACATCCTGTTGAGAAAGTAGCTTTAAAATGATTATTACTTAATAAACGTAAACAGTAATATTTTGTTGACCTTTGCTTTAATTATTCTGTGTTATATCGCATTAATTAATATTTTTATTGATGTTACCATATTTTTATATTTGTGACTAATAAATTTTGCTCATATTTGACTTACCTGCAAGAAATAGTCTTAAAACTAAGATTCATTGCTTTGTTATTTTGCTTAAATCTTAATTTTGTTTTTTGGAATGAGGTTATTGATTGGTGTTGTACTTGTTGGCAATGGTTATATTGGAAGATGCAAAGAATTAACCATCCTTAGAACCTGCACCATGTTAAGAATGAATCTTTTATATTGAATTATTTCATAAATTTTATGATATTATCTTATCTTTAAAAGATGATATTTAATTTTGAGGCACTTGGACAATTCATGAAATCCATGGTGTACTTAATGACCCAAAAGGTTCTGAAAAGGATTAGATGTACTAAAGTACAAGGATGTTGTTATTGTAAACCTCTGAATGTAATGCAAAAGTATTACAAGTATTTAATTGAAGGTTATCCCGAGTTATTAGGTGTTATGACTTCTAGAATTATCGACATTTTGTTATTTATTTAAGTTCAGTTTTATGCAATTGCAGTGCTATTTATTGATATTTTTTCATTTTGGGAAAGTTAATTTGAAAATTTATTTGAAATATGAAGCATTACAGCATCTAACTTTTATCCATTATGCAATTAAATATTTTCAGTTGTATGCATTTTGTATGACAATAGTTTTTGTTACTAGTTAAACTATGGTTGAGTTAATTTTATTAGATTGAGTTCACATGGTTGTTGGTGGTGGTCACAAGGGAGATTAAATGACTTGTTTAAATAACTTCCAGAGTTCCTTGGAAATGGACCACATGCAATAAATTTCCCAAGTCGTGCCAGGGTTCTTAATGGCGGGAATTCATTAACTTTTTTTCAACAAAGATTTTAATGGTCCCCACCCAAACTAAACCTTCAACTGCAATGCTAATAATGATTCAAAGAGTGAGAATTTATTATTAATGACAAGCCAAGCGATATAATTGTTTAGCCAATCATGAAGCGTGTACTACTATTAATAAAAACGTATTGATTACGGTGATAGGTCTACATGTCTACATGTAGTTTTGCCATGTACCCCTTTGGTAACTTTATGTGATTGGATGCTATTTTAGTTTCTCAGAAAGGGATGCATGGTAAGCATTAATAATAGTTCTGATACGGACAGCTGGCATAAATCTTGCTGAAGTTTCTAAATGTGGCTGCACTCTGTTAGCCTGTTGTGTTTTCTGTCAAACATTCAAACATGGTTGAATTTATAAAATATAGTCCACTCATAATCGCCTATTAAGAACCTCAAGTATTGTTTTTTTTTAATTGTCATCAATTTATTTATTTTTTACAATTGGCTTTCATTTGTTTCTTGAGAATTGTTGGACCAATTGGTGTTGTTATTAAATGCTATTTTATGAGTGATTTTGAGATGTGAAAGAGTGAGGGAGCAATTGCTGTGGGTTAAAGGGCCGATAATAACTGTTGCAGCTGTTGCGTTCTTTTCTAGAAAGAGGAAGCAAGTAAACAGATGCTGATAACGTTCAGCAAATTTATTTTTTTATTTTCGACATCATTTTGTTGATGTACCGATGCAATGTGTTTATTAAATTCATTTGAAATGAGTTTAGACATTAACTTATTACAATCGAGTTCCAATTTGATGTCAAATCTTTCAAATTGGACAAATGGACATGTTCTTATCAGAGATGGCTTGTTTCATCATGAAATGAACGACTTAGGAACTTGTTGTATTTCGTATTATTTTGAAGTTTTGACTGAGTCATTAACAATAGCATTAATTTTGAGCTTTGTGTGCATTGAGACATGGCAAAGTATTTGCTCTAATTTGTTTCGTGAAACCCACCAATAAATATCGAGTACTTGTTCTAACTGCTTAAATGGCTTCCTGTCCAAGTTTTAAAGGAAAGAATAATACTCAACAATTGTTAGTATTTGCCTCGGATATCGCGCACCCGAATTGTTTACCCAGGTGGCGCTTGCATGGGAACGTTCGTGCTTTTGATTGAGGTCTGATAAAAAATCTTGAACTTTATTTTGCAAGATTCGTTTGCGAAATTCATTTTCACACAATTGATGCAACTACGGTTTGTTATTGAGCATAATTAAATTCTAATTTCAACCTACAATACAGCAATTATTGCCGCTGAATAATTATTTTCACGATATGACATTCGGCGCTTGGAGAAGTGACGGGCAAAAGCAACAGGGAGCGACTTTTGTCAGTTCTACTTAGATTTCCAGGGTCATGTGGTAGGGTTAGGGATGAAGTTAAGTACCAAAAGTCGCTGCCATGAGTTGAATTTTGCCAATCTCTTGGCCAACAATCATGACATTCTGTGGAAGGAATTTAAGGAAAATATTTGCGAAAATGTTTCTATTTTAATTCCGTAGCTAACATTCTCTCAAATAAAAGTACTTTTTAATATTTTTGAACTTTTGCTTGGGTGACCTCTACATGTTTAGCTTTGTAAAGTCTGTTATCATCATCATATTTGTGAGACTTTCTTTTCCAATGTTATGACAAATTTGAAAACTGATTTCTTCATGTTGACCAATTTATTTACTTTCATTTGATTGAGGACTTTATTCGCATAATGAGAAAAAATGTAGCGATAAGCAAACCAGTAGAGATGTTGAGCTAAGCAAAATGCCATTAAGAGAGGTAATGTGTCTAGTGGCTCTCGAGTCATTAACTCCCTTTCATTGTTGGCACTAGATGTTGCGCTGCTAGATTTGAGTAAGAGTTTGATGGATTTGAACCAAATCCAATCTGAGTGAAGATCTTCAAAAGCATTTGTTCAGTCGACGTGATAGGATCTAATATCATTTCATCTAAAAACATTTCGCTTTGATTTTCTTCCCTAGGTTTATAAACCTTCCATTTGGAAGTTTAGGCGAGAGATTGCCTTCCTATTTATAAACTAGGTAATTGTTTGCATTGATGAGAGTGTTATAAAAATAGCACTCGCATTAGTGCTTCGAATTGATGTTATCGCTTGTCACCGTGACCATCAGCGTTTGGGTGGTTTTAAAATTTAAAGAGAATTGAATGTTTTCATTCGAATGTTTAAAATGAAGTCAAATCATTGCCATTTCTAAATGGATAACCTTCGTATCTTTTGGCTCAGCGCATCTAATTTCTTTTCTATCGTGATACCCAAGCTTTCAAACCTTGCTTTCTTCATTAATTAGTTTTTCCATTTAGTTTTAATCAGTCGTAAATGAGCAGGCTTGATGTCTATTTCACGAAATGGAAAAGACCTGTTCACATCCCTGAGGTCACTAGGTGCATGAGGTGCACTTCCTCCCATAGCGAGCTTTCTAATAGCAGTTCACCTCAGAAAATTGATACTTGGTTTTCGACACGGTCTGTTGACTACTTTTCCGGTGTGGGACGATCAACCGTGAAGAACCGAAACGAAATTTAATAATGTTTTATGGCAGTGAATCTTTAATTCGTCTTTTAAATCATTAATTTTGAATCCATTGAAAGCTGGCGAGGATTTGTTAGCTTTGAACAAGCAAACAATGTTTCTGCCAGTTTAAAATTCCTATCTGCTTGTTACGTGCGTTAGGAGTGAGGTCGTCTAATCTTACGCCATCGTCATCATCATTCGTAGCATAGTTTCATGCTTGTTCAGATTTGCATGATCACTTGTCGCTGTGTCCTGATACCCCTAGTTTTTATAGTGCTGTGTGACAAGGACGGGAATAAGGCTTCAAGCATTTATGAGAGGCAACCGCATTCCGACAGCAGGTTGAACGATTCTGCTTAAACCAACCACGAGCTTTTATGCTGAAATCCATTCATCCTGCGTGACTCAGGAATTAGGAATACCTCATTTTTGCGAACAGGAGAAATATCTATAGATAAACTGCGTCGTGATGATCTTTCTTAACTTTTTATTGCACGTCGATATATTTTGCAGAGGACCGTTGGTGCATTAAGATAGATTTTTCCCAGGACTTATCAACCACCTTGTTCCAATATTTTTTGTTTTTAATTTAAAGAGAATTGAATGTTTCATGTTTGAGTTCAACGCAATTTTTGGAACGAGGTTTCAAGTCGTGTCCTCCTTGAGTTAATTTTCATTAGGAAATGCACGAAATGACACAAATCTCTAAAATAAATGTTGAAAATGTGACGAAGTTACCCTCAACGGCACAGATCCAGTTGCGCTTAATCGTTGGCACGCCCTAACCTGTTTGTTCCAATTCTAACATCAAAGTGTCATTCCACTCCAACCGAATTTGGGCTTTGAAGGTCTTCGGCGTTTGAAGTTCGAGCGACCTAACAGTCCTCCGAATAATCAAAAGTTCTGCCAGTGCCATATTGCTCAGTGCGCGTTGGAATGATATTTTGACATTTCTTCATTAGAACGAAACGTACGTCCAAGTGACGTACAAGTGATGTAACGTCCACAGTAAACAATGACCATTCGACATTGTTATGCAATCCACAAGTTCTCATTTGCTATCATTATCATTATTATTCTGATTATTACGATTTTTCATTGGAATCTTTAATGTTAATAAGCTTTCGTTGTACAAAAGAAAGCTCCTGTGTTAGCTAATTCCTGTCATGCTTTTATATTTTGTTATTTAATTTTAAAACAACATGATGCAAACTGATCAGCGATGTTGTTGACATTATTTGAGATGTGGTTTATGGCAACTGTTCTAGCAACTCACCTCAATGTCATGCTCAATGTCAACGTAACAAATACATTATGTCTCTTCAGGGTCGAATCTGTTACTTATATTACTAAAATTTAAGTGCTTATCTGAACGTTACTAAGTATTTGGAAATGTTTTTGAGTGAAATATTTTTTATGTGAACCGAAGAAATAGAATGGAAATGTTGTGTGAAGTTAAAACGCTTTCATTTATATCACTTTTGTAAAAAATTGATTTCATTTAATTTATGAAGCTGTGGAAAGATATGATATGGATGAAAAAGATAGTTCGTCATCTCACAACCACGATGGTGAGATGTTGGACACTGTGCATCCTTTGATGTCCATCACCAGGAAGAACAGGGGGCACATTGACTCGAGCACCGCCAAAAGTCGAAGGGTAAGATAATTTAAACATTCATTGAACATTAATTAATAATCAAGTTATGATGCTGGGCTGGAGGACTTTCAAATTAGTCTTGAACACCTTTGAATTATCTACACCAACAACCTTCTATCAACCATCATGATTTTAAAAGCAACTGATTTGTTTCCACTTGTTAATGACATTCCAGCTTTCCACACCAACGCCAATAAAATCTCGGGATGGAAGGGCCTGTGCTGCTGCCATGATGAACTGCCTCGTTGAACCGACCACCCTCAGCTCATCATCATCAACGACGTCTTGCTCTTCATCTTCCTCGTCCTCATCCTCTTCGTCTGCTGCAATATCTCGATGGAGTTGGGGCTTATCCAGGAAGACAAGGAGTGCCCCAGATTTGAGTGAAAGGGCAGGACAAACTCCCCCCTCCAAGAACTCATCCACCAATTGCCAGCATGGTTCGTTGATTTGTTTTGGTTTGTCTTTGATCAAGTAGAAAAATAAACTATTTTAATTACATGTAACCAATGTGTCCCTTTTAAACTTTGATTTGAGTTTATACAAATAAGTTAACACTAATAGGTTAGTTCTCTGGATGGCCTGTTGAAAATTTACTGTGTGATTCAATAAATTAAGGATCTTTCATAAATACATTGAAGCACAACCATGACATTATTCACTTAATGATTTTCTTGAATCCATATTTGCCACAGGTGAATGTCTGTGATTTGACAGTTACTGATTTGTTAGCTAGTTGTTTGATGATGATGATGATGATGATGATGAATAGCTGAGTTTGCAATATTTTTCAGATTTCCAGATCTTTATGTTTCCCATTAATACTGTTCAAATCTATCGTGTGGACGTAAATTACAAGCCTGCTGAGCATTAGGCTGTTGTTCTTAATTATTTTAAAATGCAAATTTATTTTAAGATGCATAATTGTTTAAACAGGGTTTGTATACAATGCAAATTTAAAAATCAGTAATAATTGCATAAATTATTCATGCCTTCTGCATCAATTCTTTGTCGAAGATGATGACAGTTTTGTTGGTAACCACATTCTCCATATTTGCTTCACTCATTTTAGGATCGTTACCATCATCAACATCATCATCATCATCAATTAATTTCATCTCTAAGGGGGGCCATGTTGCCATTAACATGTCATCGCATCACTCGCCAGGGAGATACAAATGAATTCAAATTTATGATTACCACGTTCCAAATATAACTGCGGTATTTTTTAATGTTAATAATTTGCATTATTAATCTGTTTATTGCAACTTTAGAGTTACTGGAAATAATGACCTCTGATGCAGTCCTTGTTGTCAATATTTGTTATTTTGAAAAGTAATTATGAAAAAGTTTAAAGCGTCTGTAATGCCAGCTAATAACAATTGATGGAAACTTTTGAAACTTTGGTGCACACTGATAACTTTCAAAGAATGTGTACTCATTATTTTTAAGAAGTACGATTTGCACCGAATTCTTGGATGCTTCTCCACCTCCTGACCACACAAACAACAACATTATGCTGCAGTTGCACGTGAATTTTTCCATACATTCCTGGGAATTTATTTCCGTAGAGATGTTTTCTTCCGCTTGACATATTTTCGAGACCAGCATATTTCACTTCTCCTTGTACTCAATGTCATCCCCAATCCTGTTTAGGGAGGCACTCCCTGTCTGTTACTCGTCATTTTATAACTTTGATTGATGCTTGGCGTGCAATACCGTGGAACTTTCTCCTTCATTTGCAGCACATGCTCACCGCCTTCTTATTTCAATCTTCGTGGTTTTCCAGAGAAAGAGCGTTTACTGAAAGCAAGTAACAATAATAACTTTTAATCGTCATCACGGATTCATTGGATCTGCTAAATTAATTGATGACTTCTTACATGATGTAAGTGATCCTTGATAAATAAGCTAAGGCAAGGCACAATTAATTAAGACAAGTAAATTCTAATTTATGCTTTGCCTTTTCAGTCTAATATCTTGATTACATTTCATAATTGGGCATCCAATCTATTGATGTAATAATTCAACTTAACATTAATTTGTAGCGGTTAAATAAGACTAATGTCTGTATGGTAAACCACTCCTTTTCCATGAATTTAGCTCCCTTACCAGCGTTTTAAATCGATTGAATTAGAAAAATATTGACGTTACTCTTTCCAAGCAGTGATGTTGCAAGGATGACAGAATACCAGAGAAATTCCACCATTCGATTGGAATTACTTGAGAATCTAAGTTAACTTTTGAGACTCAGGTCAAGAATTACTCCTGCAATGTTACCTAATTGCTCCCAAAACGGGGAATTGCAAACGTGAGAAACGGTGGACCTTATTCGTTTGAAGAATTTTTAAATAAGAAACAGGCGTATAACTAATTAAAAATATCACGTTTCAATAAATGCTTCAGACCTTTCAGAAAATTAATTTAAAAAAACAATCTTAGCCATCAAAGCACAGCGAGTTAATCATGTATTTGTGAGTGTTGAAATTGGTTACGAAGTTGCCATGAATGCCTGAGCTCTCGTTGCTTTTGAATGGAGAATAGTGGATGGAATGGAGTGTTTAAATGGGCCCATTAAATTATGTGATTCATCTATTAATTACCCGTGAGGTTAATGATAAGGGTAGCTTAACTTACTAACTATGTGCTCTAATTAAGGTCTATTTCATTATTTCCAACGTTGAAGAGCAAGGTTTGAATGATGGTGAAAGTGAGATAAAAATTCTCGACGAAAGGCATTGTGAAACACTTTTATAGCTTAATTGATACTTTTTTTAATGTAATTAACAACAACTTTTTAAAATCTTTTTGATGGGATTCTAGAGCATCTTGTGAAGTTAGTGAATTTGACAAATCGTTTTGTTCTTGATGCATCAAGCGCTCAACTTGGCTTGCGTTGCCAACAGCGCCCTTGAAAATAGGAGCTATGTAAATGGGTTAGTGTTTCTAAAGCTAACTGGCTTCCTATGAAATGGACGATGATAATGATTTTATCATCGTCGTCTGAAGATAATTCAGCAGGTCATCAATCAGCAGCGCATTTGGCCATTATTGCGAGCTAGCCACCACTTTCTAATGTTGTTATAATTTCCAGCGGAAGACATTCGTGTGAAACCAATTTCTGCTTCAAGGAGCTAGGCTCGCTTGAAGAGACGTGTCCATTGTTTGTTGCATTTCAAATGGCATCTGAAAGCGGACAAGTAATCCTGCTCTGTCCTAAAAATCTTCTTAAGCTGTGGATAATTGCTAATATTGCAAATACATGAATGGGACTAACTCATACATTCAGTTTTGTAAAAGAAACCATTTTACTTTCACGAGGGTAATAAAGTTACAATACTCATGTCAATAAAAGACACCCATTTTTAAAGTATTATTTTGCTCTTGTGAATTTAATTTATAAATTTTTATAAATTTATGTTAATTTAGCAGTGTAGTTTAACACTTTCAGAAGGGACTCTGTTGACAATATTCTTATAGAATAAATTTATTTCAAAACAATCTAATCAAGAGATTTAAACTTGTTATATATTTAAAAACTGGCTAATTGAGCTCAATGAAAATTGGAAAATTCCTTGCAGGAATATGTCACTCCGAGTCAAACACTCAGACTTTGAGAAAGTCATCAATTGGGGATGATTGCCGCTCGGGGGATGAGGAAAAGTCGAGGAAGCGGATGAGGAGGACTGCCGTGTTGGGGAGAGTGAGTGTAATTATGGTTGTGCAACGTATGAGTCACGTAATTGCATTCGTTATTCTTAACGTTGCATTTCTCTTAAGATCCTGGACAACAGAAGATCGGCCGTATTTGCCGAAGCTCTCTGGGATCACGTGACGTTAGATGGAGACGAATTGGCCTTCAAAGCTGGTGAAGTGGTGGAAGTTCTCTACCAGGTCGACAAGGACTGGTGGTACGGAAGACTTGCTAACAAAGAAGGATGGTTTCCATCTACATTTGTTGTGGTTGGTTGAAGGCTGCCTTTATGGATATAAATAACAATTACACAATGCCAATAATATCTGTAAAAATTGCAAAACTAGCACAACATTAACAAATCTATTATTGTTAAGCTAGTAAATCTGAATGTAATTTAGTACCATTTCATGCGAGTTGAAGTTAACAAATGCCTCTTGTTATGAAGGAGTCATTTTATAAAACATGAGACTCACATTTGACATGCAGGTTGGCCGAACGGGTTGCGTTGCGGTGATAAGAGCAGTATTGGTCGTAAATGTGTCGTGTTCGAAATCCAGTCTGCACTGCATTGCCCTGAGCACCCTTGGGAGGGAGCATTATATAAATGGTTAACAAGAAGTGCCTTTATGCTATGCATGTGGTGCTATATAAATGAACTACATTTACATTTCATATCATTAAATTACATCTTTAGGCATGCTAGAGAATTCCTTGTAATGTAAAATTTTGAAAATTAATCTGAATTACCTTTGCAGGTGATAATTATTTTCAATTTAAAGGTGCAAGTTCCCCCTTCTGTTAATTTCCTCCTTGATGACCAACCTTCTGAGCCCAGGACCCCAACCACACCACAGGGAGCACCCTGCAAACGAATTCTTGAGCCCAATGGGAATTCTCAGACCAAGGATCAAGTCACCAGGGTTGAACTTCTGAGAGGCCACAAGATCAAGGAAATTCTCTCCTTTGAGAAGGAGTATGTCAAAAGACTGAGAGATGTTGTAGAGGTTTGAGTCGTTATATTTATAATAATTAATTTTTATTATAATTGGTTGACTTGTGAATTATTGAACTCCATGACATGCTAAGTTCGTGTCATACTGGAACTTTCACCTTTGAACTTTGAACAATTTTGCTGTATTAAGCAGAATGAATTTGTTTGGATGAAAGGATTGGATTATCAGATGATGCCTTTCTAAAAACTTTTTAATCGATGCTCTTCACATTTCTCATTTGAATCAATTTCATGTAAAATGCTGCCATCGATATTTTAGCAGAAACATGTTTGAGTGTTTGAAATAAAATTGAGCAACGAAAGTATCGTACGACATTAAAACTTAATTATCGAATGACCTTATCATAACATCAAAAATATTATATATGTATATATGTTATACTATCTATCTATATTTTAACTGAGTATATAGTCATGCTTTTGTTATTTAACCATTCCTTAATTGAAACCTATTGCAATTATGATGGAATAGTTATTTAATTGTAATTATTGTTATTTGCAAATGTACCTCTATTTTAGGGTTACGTCGACAAAGCTAAGAAGAGAACCGACATGTTTTCGGAGGAATGCATCTCGACAATATTCGGAAACATCGGTCAGATCTACGTTTTCGCATATAACTTCCTCTCCGTCATGGAAAGCAAATATTCGGCCAAGGATCCTCCCAGTAGCTGCTTAGGACAAATCTTCCTAGAACGAGTGAGATTCTGACAAGGACTTAATTGAATTATCCTTGATGGCATTGTTGTTCTTGATGATGATAATGATGTCAATGACAAGTGAAAGTGATGTAATATTTAGATAGGCATAATATTTTATCTGACTTGTATTTGGTGCAAAATATTGTTGATGTGTTGTAAAAACTACTTGTTTTGCAAGCAAGAAAATTGTTTGATGCACAGACTATCTGATGAACAAATATGAGATTCTTAAATAATTCAGCCTCTAGATCTTCCTATTATAGCATTTTACTTTATAAAATATTTGAAATTGTAATGTCGTCCATATTAGATAATTTATGCAAATTTATTTGAACACATTTCAATATTGCAGTTTAAAAATTAACTTATTTTAAAAATTGTTTAGAGGTGCGACTTTGAAATTTACTCGGAATACTGCAATAACCATCCACGAGCTTGTGAGGAGTTGAATTCTCTGAAATCAAACCAAAAGTACCAGTATTTCTTTGAGGTTGGACCATCAAATGTTATCTAGAAGAATATATTAACAGTCCTCTTAAAATTTTTATCAAATTTATTTTTATTATTCTAAGGATCTATTGTCCTCTTCAATTAGCAACAACTGTTTAAAAAAATAAACGTTGAGCAACTGTGAAAACTTATCTGGCTTAACATAAATCATTTGTATCTTGGAAATGTTCCACATGAAATCACCTAGTAGATTATTGTAGTATATTACCCACACAAAATTAAAATTTATTGCTTAGTTCAGATCTTAACTTTTTCTGGTAACCTTCGTCTATATTTATTATTGGCAAAGTAGTCCTTGAATGTGATAATGAGTCTTTAAGTTGTCAATCATTAGGTTGTAAGAATTATATTAAGCAATTTAACTATACTTGTAATTATATAATCAGGCTTGCAGACTGATGCAGCAGATGATTGAAATCCCATTGGAGGGCTACCTTTTGGTGCCCGTTCAGAAGATCTGCCAGTATCCCCTCCAGCTCAAGGAGCTCCTCAAACTGACCCCATCGAGCCATCCGGACTACGAACCCTTGACCTCTGCCCTGGAAGCCATGAAACTGACTGCTTGTCTCATCAACGAAAGGAAAAGGAAGATGGAAAGTCTGGAGAAGTTGGCCATGTGGCAGACGACCATTGCTGGTTGGCAGGTTTGAACCTCTGTAATGTTAAAATCCAGGCTTGGTCCAAAAGCAAACTACTGCTAATTTTTTTACTTGTTATTAATTTCGTGGGTCATTCTATTTTTAAACAAATTTAAAAAAACACCTATATTTAGGGAAAATCCATTCTTGACACAAGTTCAGAGTTGATTCACTGTGGTGAAGTGAACAAGAGAAGTTCAAATGGTTCAATGCTCAGTAGAACTCTCTTCCTATTTGATAAACAGCTTATTCTTCTCAGAAAGGTAATTTGAATTTACATTTTGGTTTGCATTTCATTGAGATGATTTCATTAAATATTTTTTAAGGTTTAATTATAATAAATAGTTGGATTTATTGATTCAAAATTCGTCGAAATAATTTTTATGACGGAACTTCTTATTTCATAGGATATTCTCTGGAAGGACATCCTGGTGTACAAGAACCGGGTCGACACGCGATGTTTCAAGGTATACCCTTGGAAGGAGGGTAGCAGAGGTAGCTATTAATTGAATGTTAAGTTAGTTATGGTGTTTGTTAGTCGACCATGAAATATCATTTGAGCTTTTTGTTTATGCACTGCTTAATAGATGTCATCTCTTTCAGATAATCCAAAGTATGGCTTCAAAATGGATGGATTTATTAAGGACAACAACAGCTTAGAATTACTTAGCAAGAGTTACACCTTCATCTGCAAAACCTCAGATGAAGCAGAAACCTGGTTGAAGGCATTTCAAGATGAAAAGAAGGTCATTGAAAATGATGAGAAGAATGGTTTTGATTTGGCATGTGCCAAGAAGAACATTCTAATGTCTCCCTGCATTCAGAAAGGTGATCAATTTCTATAATTCATTCAATATTTGTTTTCATTTCTTTGTGATTTGAGTAAGTACTCGGGCAATTGGCTTGGGTCAATAATTTCATAAATGTGATCGGCAGGATGCTTATTAATTTAAAGTCCTTTACATTATTTATGTTGGATAAATTTGAATTTGTCTCACATACAAATTTTAATTGCATAAAATGAAAGCATTTAAACAACTTGTTCCGCATTTTACTTGCAAGTACTGTAAATTATAATTGGAATTGTACTTAAATATTTACTTCATCCAGAAAAAATGGTGCGGAAGAAGAGTCTCACATCCTACCACTCCATTCCTGAGGGTGGTCGAGATTCAGTCATTCAGATCAGACCCAGAAAAAATTCTGCGGCTTCCATATTCAATTTTGTTCAGAAAAATTTTAAAAGGTGATAGAAAGTCTTCATAAGTTTCCTTTTTTACTTCATATCTGTAAGTTTCTTCATGACAACAACCTGTGATGAGGTGAAATGTCTTATCATTATCATCATCATCATTGGATGATTGGACTGACGATGCTTTTCAAGCTGCTTGCATGGATGGAGGACAATTGGTTTTGAAGTTGCAACTTGTTGTTTGCTCCTGGAACTTGCAACCGTTCATTGAATTTTATTTCTAGGCTAATTTCAAATGGTTTTATTCCCTTGAAAGGTCTGAGTGAAATGCTTCCATCAACAAAATGTAAATTGACTTGTGAATGGATTCATCTACAATCTTTTAAATAATTTTTTGTATCCCTTTTGCATTTGTTATTTTTTTGTAGTATTATGCTTTGCTTTAAGACATGGTAAGATGTGATGTTGTTGTCAGGAGTTGAGTTTGTGCATGTTTTTTACAAACACATCTATTTGTTCATCTTTTAAGCATTAGCATTTTGATACGATGTTCAAGAATGATCTAATCTCAGCTGACCATGCTCAAGGGATGTACTGTTCTCAACAAGACTTGAGTAAAGCCTAACAAGTTTCTGATGACCTAGCAACGCACGGCACCATCTTACCAAAATCAGGCACGCCGATTCTGACAAACGCGTTAATAAAATTTTTAAATAATTTATTTTACCTGATGAGCTTGGTTGGTCAGCCTCATTTGTGGACTTGCCAGGGCATAATCAGTGCAAAATTTCTATTTATTGGTCTTGTTGCCCTGATAGGGTTCTCTACTCATTTTTTAAATTTTGATCTAAACATGACTGCACCAAACCCGATTAGCCATCATCACCAACGCAATTATTGTTAAAATCTCAATTTTATTGAACAAAATCAGTTATTGGTTGAAGCCAGCTTTTTTGTTTTATGTTTATTATAACTTTTATTTATCAGCGTGCCAAATTCAATGTTCAGAATATCAGCAAAGGGCAACCAGGTTTGAGAGTTTAGTATTGAAACATTCCTTTCATGGATTAAAATCACAAAATTGATCAAGAAGTCTCAAGAGGGGCCTTGGATTGTATGGGAAAAGCCCTGCAGATTGAAACTTTTTTATGGATTCAGAAATGGATTTGAAAGTGATTTTGGATTTTGAGAAAGAAAATGAGTTTGCCGAATGTATGTCCCCAACTAGGTTCTCACTGGTTGGCCTCAATTCCAATGCATGTCTGATATCTTGTTCCCTGCACGTATGAGTTGAATGACTATCAGTTGATGATTTAAACGTTGCTGATGCTGCTTTGTTAGAGCTGGGAGGATTTTCTTCCTCAGAATCATCACTTTCGGAATAAGATGTGAGATTGAAATTAAGTGCTTGAGTGACTGTTCTGGAGAGATCTTCTGTAGCTGGGGCACCTGTAACAATAAGCTTTGAATGATCCTTTATTGATTTTTGTTCTAAAGTTTTTGTGGCTGTAATTTCCTGGATCTTTTTGTCAAAGAGGCTACAAGCATTGCTCCATTGCTGAGGATTTGAAAGTATGGACTTGATTTGTTTTAGGAGGAGTTTGATGAATGGGGTCTCTGGTGAAACAAGCCAATCGACCAGAACAGAATGGTTCCATTGTATCAGGAGAAGCATTTCCAAGAATAGAATATGTGAATCAACAAGGTTGTGATTATCTCTAAAAGATTACAAATGCAATACATTAGTTATGCAATATTTAAGAAGCAACATAGACTTAAGATAATTAAGCAATTAAAGAAATAGTTGGAGTTTCAGTTCACTTGCCTTGATAACAAAGCAGCCTGAAGGCCAAATAGGAGGAATTGCACCATGGCATCATCTTGATCAGAAAATATGCTTATCAGCTGCTTGTATGGATCAGGGCTGTGTGGAAACAGTTTCTTCACAGTGCTTAAAATTAAGCAGAGGCCATTGTTCCACAGTTTTTCCTTCTCCAAAGGGTTGACTAAATTTTCTTTCAGAAACACATTGTTTGGGGAATTTGCTGCTTTGGAGAGATTTTTAAATTTTTGAATTTGAATTATTATTAAACATAATGATATTCAACAAAAAGAATATTATCTGGAACCGAGCAGCCTCGTTTGCATAGGTTTATCAAAAAAAATGACATCGATATCACCAATGAGTTTAGGCCAATTTTTTGAAACAAATGAATTCAGCATTGCAAACGGCTACTTTTCCGATGGCATTATTTATTACGATATATCTAATAAAACCGGCATCAATATATTTAAACATAAATAAAATTTACCGTGGGTAGCTAGAAATGCCATGCATTTTGCTACGACAAGCAATGACATCCTGAGCAACAAAAAGTCACATGATTTTGATTCATCTCCCAAAACATGAGTGTTTCCTTGCCCAATAAACAAGTGACATGGAGCCCTTCTGTCCAGTAGGTCACAAAGCCATCGGGACAAGCCACTTGATGTGCACTTAAGAATTGATCCAGAACCCAATTGATCAGAAATTTCAGTGTGATGACTCGTTTCCATCAATGCAACAAACATTTTCGAAATGCCATCTGTGCACAAACTATTGTTATCTGAGGTTTTGCCATCCAGGGAGTCAAAATCTGGACAACAATGAAGTAGAAAAGCCAATGTTTTCCTAAGACATACCTCTGGCACTTTCCTAAGTTTCATTTTTTCCAAAAGATATTGTGCCTTATCAAATGTGGAATCATGATGTAATTTCTCTTGCAAATCAGATTTTATAAGCTTGGTGTATAATTTGAGAGTTGAATGAATCAAACTATGATAAGTTGACTGCTTATTTTGAAACTCAAACACATAATTAAACAACGTCATCCAATGTTGTTTGAGGAAGCTCTTCAGTTTTTCCCTATCCTCTAGAAAAACGTTAATGATTAATGAATATGAAATAATATTAACAAAATATGAATTAAATTATGTTAATTCCATGTTTGACTAAGAAAAATAATAATACCATCATGTTCATCATTTTCAGTAAGCAGAGCCATAAACAAATCCAATATGTGCAACAAAGCAAGATCATTAACTGGCTTACAATCTGACATTTGCTTGATATATCTTGATACTTGTTGTAAAATTAAAGTTAACAAAGCCTTTGATTGATCAGTGTTTTCCTGTTTAAAGTATTATTAATAATTGTATTATGCATAACACACTTTACTGAGATATCATTGAAACTATTGCTAAGCTTTTGACTCAATTTAAATTTTATGTGACAATTGAGAAGCATAAAAAGCTGGCTCATTCAAATCCATGCCATGTTTAACTGACCTGATGTCACTCAACACTACATGTTCAAAGACGCAAGTGAAATCAATTACTTAACTGTTTTAGCACTCATGCGATTGCTATAAATGTAGTATTCTTCAATTTAGAAAATATTCCTTAACCAATCAATATCAAAACATTACTTGTCAATGTCAATCAAAAGTTATTCAAACCTGACAAACAAAGGACTTGTATAGGCTAACAAGACATTCTTTTGCGCTATATGATACGTATGGACTTTCATGCTCTAGTAGAGGCATCTGCAAATTTGTTTGATATAATTATTCAATCGGCGAAATGGCATAACAATCACTTGAATCCAACGACATCAAGAGCACTTACAAATAGAAAATCTAATGCTCCAGAGACATTTGCAGAAATTTGTCCACGGCATTTGAGTAGCTGGCTGCAAAGGATTAAGCATTGCTTCTCATTCAATTTGGAAATATCAGCATGATTCAAAGAATCCAGAACACAAGTTTCAGGCTTATCGCCAACTGCAAAACCTGTCAAGCTTCCAAAAGCAAACCCCTCCATGAAATATTTTGTTTTGTTTTGTTTGGGTAGTTAGATTTACGAACAAATTAATGTTCTTATTCAAGTTAACGTCGCCACAAAAGAATAAATTAAATTTATTTTAAGTTTTATAATAATATTTATTATAAACTAAATAATAATTTAAAATATTTCAAATTTATTTTTACCTAAGTTGGGACTCTAAAAATAAAATTCAAATCGTAAAAATTAAAACAAGTCAACATTTCCGTTTGCATCAAATATTCAAAGTTCTCGACACCATCACTGGGAAATGACACCAAAATAGAAAATGTCAAATGGGGAGAACGGGCTCTGCGATCCTCGTGAAAATTTTTATTTAACAGGTTTTATGCTTGCTGATTTCACGTTTCTGTTAAATGTTTGAACTTGAGAAAGCTAGTGTTTCACATCAGACTGAGGGCTAATTTCTTGAAAAATCGGTAATCGAGTTGGAGATGCCAAGACTTTCTGCACGAGAAGTAGTCAAACAGTGAAGCATACATTGGAACAGGCACCTTCTAAATCAGTCCAATAAGAAATTTTAGCAGTGAAAATTAAGGTTCACATAAAATTACTTCGAGGGCAACATCGGGCCACCTCCTATCATGTTTAACCTTAATGTTAAACTTTTAACGAGTCCTCTTCAATTAACAATGACGCATAATTTGTTTAAATCTCTTCATATGATATTAAATTTTATAATTTACATTGACATAGACAAATTTTCAACGTCGAAGCAGCTAGTAATGCCCAGTTTGTGACTACCCCCAGCCAAAACTCTCACATGGCTGGTCAGCTCGTTAACTCGAGACATGACATTTCAAAACAGTTTTGAGAAAATAATCAATTACAATTAAGTTTAGTTTGTTTATTAATTAGTTACAAAAATACATGTCAATATTATAATATATATGAAATAAATTCATTCTCAGTAATAATTAAACATTAATTAATTTTTAAAGTAATACAATTTAATTATAATATTAATAAAATTATTGATAAAATAAAAATTTATCAATAAAACTTGTGTGTAAAATTTAGCCACTAGCTCATCCCAAAGGAAGACTAGGTCTCTTCCGTTGTTTGGCGTTGACGAAGTAAGAAGTGCGAGTTAGGCTCATAAAAGGTTTCGTGCAACTTGAAGCTTAAATGTGAGTTTTTACATTTCTATAATTTGCGCAGATTACGCTAAATTAGTACATATTAAAGTTTTTTCGTGCCTGGCCCAGTCACAGTTAAGCACGTGCTAGCCCATCTAATGATTATTCTAAACAATCACCATCTTTCGCATGAAAAGCAATGATTCTAGTTTTGTTATGAAGATGGCTAGCATAAAGGATAATGCCAAATTGCTATTAATCAAAATGAAAGGTTACTAATTATATAAATTTTCCCAGAATGCGTTACCTTGGGGCTTACATTTTGGCTACGATGGGAGGAAACTTGGCTCCCTCAGCCGAAGATCTGAAGAAAATCCTGAACAGTGTTGGTGCAGGAATTGAAGAGGAAAGGTTGGAGAAGGTTATCACACTCTTGAAGGGAAAGGATCTCGAACAACTGATGGCTGAAGGTATATCATTGAATAAATATCACAATAGAAACATTATCTGGTTTCTAAACTCTGTCTTTAATGAAGTTTATTTCTGAACAATTTTAAATGCACAAATTTCGAGTGGAATCTTATGATTGGATAATTTCACCTGGTAGCTTGTGCAAAATAAAACTGCTGAACCCATTTCCTCCATCAGACATTGAATGAGGACTAGTTTTGCAGCAAACAAAAATCATAGAATTAAGATTTGGAAATGTGTTATTTCATTATTGCTGTTTCTGAACTAGGCTTTTAATGGAGTTTTTAAATTTGTGTAAGTTTATTTCTAAGAATTGCACAAATTTCGAGTGGAATCTTATGATTGGATCATTTCACCTGGTAGCTTGTGCAAAATGAAACTGCTGTACCCATTTCCTCCATCAAACGTTGAATGAGGACTAGTTTTATAGCAAAAAATTAGAATTATGCACAGATTTCGAGTGGAGACCTATGGTTAGGCCTTTTACCTGGTAGCCTGTGCCAAACTGATGTGACGCACCCATTTCCCTGCTTTTTTGAGTTTGGGAAAGTCTGTGGCCAACATTTGTTCAAATGTTAATGCTTTTGATACAAAAATCTATTGAGACTTAACATTTCATTTTATTTGTATGCAGGTAGCCATTTGTTGGCTTCATTCTCCTCTGGACCAGTTGCTGCTACCCCAGCTACTTCAAATGGAGCTGCTGTTCAAGCTGCTGAACCAGCCAAGGAAGCCAAGAAGGAAGAACCTAAAGAGGAAGAAGAGGAGGATGATGACATGGGTTTTGGTCTTTTTGACTAAACTCAGGACCATTTCACTTCAACATGAAAGTTCAATAAAAATGAAGTGCTGTAATTGTTGGGTTGAGGACGGGTAAAATTTAGGTTCTTTTATATTGCATTGCATAATAATTCTTTGAGCTGGTGCTGAGCTAGAGAGAATTCCTGAGCAGTGCAGATGTTAAATTACTGCCATTTAGCATGTTAACTTGTATTCTTTAGCCGCTAAGAAGGATATTATCTTCGGGGATGAACTATCGCACAGTTTCCGAGCTTGTTACTGATTCGGTCTTCCTTGTGGGGGATGGAGGAAAGTTTCTTCGACGTTACCTAAAAAATTTCGAGAATCACTGATTGATTTATAACATGCGACAGAAAATGCTCGTCTATGTCCCGAGAATTCCCCCAGGCGGTGAACGGTAGAGGATTGGGGTTTACGGGCGTTAGGGCGGCTGCTACTTTCAATTTTTCACCTAAATCGCGTACCAGCTTTGAACTGAAAGCGATGAGCTTTCTGCTCCCGCGTGGTTTTGGTGTTTAAGACCGTCTCTCAGCGGTACGGATTCGAATCACATTGCGGGAGCGATGCCCTAATCACCGAATTCTTTTAAGGCATGTAAAAAGTATGTAAATTAAAGTATGTAAATAATAAAATTAATTATAATGGATATAAAATGGGTTTGACTGGCGAAACCGGTTTAGAAAAGCTAGTACCGTAAATGGTTGAACAGAATAACCTAATCAGTAGCACTGAACTGAAAATAGAAATTGGCTTGGTTATCGTGACAAGTTATCAGGAATTATCAAATCAGGACTTTTTTGAAAATGTTTGTAGCAATTATTGCAAAATAGATTAAGATTCGGTTAAAGAATTAATTTATTTTTTAACGAGTACGCTTTAAGGAACGTTTAAGAAAAACATTACAAGTAAATTTTGGCTAGGGAGATGGCCGAAAGTTATTTGTGCGGCTATTAACATAATCAGTCAGAAGAAATTTTTACCATGGAAACGTTTGTTCATTTAAATATGGTCCTACGAGGAAACTGTAAACAAATAAAAACATCCAATTCATTTTGTACCTTGTTATTTTGAAAGAATATCTCTAAATACTTTTAAGTAATACTTTAAAAAATTAGTGGATTGGATCCCTAGACTTATGACTATTAGAAGGTAGGCGCAATCACGATGCTTCGTATATTAATGAATTTTTTCTAAATTAATTTTGTAGATATGGTCAATATGACTGATATAACAAGAAATATTCCTAAAAACAGCAGCTTGTACAATTGCCTTACTGAAGTGAAACTAGATAAATTCTATGACAATTTCGTTAGCAAAAGGATTACGACCTGCGAAAAGCTTGCTACTATATCAATAGTGGATTTTGAACATTACGGAATTACTTCAATGAATGACAGATTGAGATTGTTTCAACTGATTCAAATAATAAAATCAGTTGCTTTTAAAAATCAGAATCCTGGATTTAAAGAGCAAATAGTCTTTAGTAAGAATAAGATTAAAAAGGTGGTATCAGATGATCAATTGGTCAGCACCCATAAATCAAAATCACACACCAAATTGCCTTGGGATGGACACAATGATTTGAAAATGGAGAATATTAAAAAGCTGGAGGAAGAGACAAGCAAATTATTACAAGATGAAAAAATGAGGAGACCTCTTTCATCAACAAGTGAGGGAATGCTAAATTACCAAGAGCCAAGTGCTGATGCCAAAAAACGACTTAACCTTTTCAAAAGTTATAAAGACAAGGAAAGCAAACAGAAGATGCAAAATTCACACAATCCTGATGAAATCCTAGATGAAAACACATCAAGAAATGCTAAAATTCCTAACAAGCAATACGAAGGTTCAGAGCTGATTTACAAATGTATTGCCAATAAGGTTTTAAGGTCAGTATTGGCTTTGCAGATGGTGCTTTTTCCAATTATCCAAAATCCAGTAAAGAAGATCGGGTAAATGAAAATGAGAAACCTCTAATGGTTAAAGAAACATTTCACAATGGTGGTTATAACTACGGTGTTCCCCATCAAAAATTCCCCAACAGAAATATACCTCAAGGTGAGATGTTTCTAAAATGTATCACTGATCATGAGTTTTTTCTATCTAAGATAATCTAAATTGATCAATTTTATAGATTAAAAAGGTTTGTTAAAACTAAGATTATATTTTAATAATTCATAATCATGACATCATATTATTATTATTATTATTATGGTGACATAAGGATCAATTATCACATAATTATTATGGTGACATAAGGATCAATTATCACATAATTTAAAAAATTTGTTTTACTGCATAATAATGCAAGGTTTATTCTCTTGTTGTGACTATTCTTCTTTAAGTATTCTTTAATTATTTATTCTTCTTTAAATAACCCCAGCTAGTTCAAAGTGTTCTTTGTGAGGTGAAGTGTATCCTGAACACATCCTTGCAAATAGCTTTTTAATATGCAACAGTTATTAGTAAAGAGCCAATATTTTTACAAATTCTTATGATAAAAATGTACTAATTTGCTGCTGGTTTTGTTTATTGAAATGTTATTTTGTTCCATCAAGGAGAAATTGTGACTTATCAATATCAAATGGATATTATAGCACTTTTTAACAAATACTGATTATTGTAATTATTATCAATTATCTATTGTTGATGTAATTAATATAAATATCTTTAATTGAGTTATAATTGAATGTTGTGAATATTATTCTTGGTTGTAACTCATGCTCAACACCAAATCACCAGTCAGCAAAGGGATCAGTAGTGGAAAAGCGAGTCCTGATAAAGTGAAAGTCTGTGTGAGGAAGAGACCAAGGAATGCCAAAGAAATCAACTCCAGTGACCCTGATGTTGTTGTAATCAAGGGCAAGAACACAGTCATTCTACAAGAACAAAAGACAGCCCTTAATCTCACCAGATATATCCACCAGGTAACCAACTGATGTATTTATTAAATAATTAAATTAAATTTTACAAAGTATTAATTGTTAATAATATTAATAATAATAACCAACTGCATAATTCCATTATTTAATAGCTCTATTTGAGTACCTAAAATGCAGTGGAGCTTGTGAATAGAAAAACTTTTTTCTAGTCTCATTCAAACATTGCATGGAAAGTCCACTATGGACCTAGATTGCCTATTGAAGGTCTCTACATTAAACTGAAGGAAATAGTAAACTCACAACTATCATTATAGAGAAGGCAAACTGAACACATTTTGTGAAAAGATCTATTAGTAAAGCATACAGAAAATTTAAGAAAGTTTAGCCTTTTCTTATTCCCTCAACCTTACCTTCCAGATTTTGTCAAGATTCCTAGACAATTCAATGGATATGTCATCCAATGAAGGGGATTTGGCAGACATTAATAAATAAGATGTCCTGTTCGAAGTTTTTCAATGTGAAATGAGTATAGGTGGATGGTTGGGTTAATTAATTCTCTCTTCGTTTTCAGAATAAGTTTCACCGTCATCATTATGTAATTTCACATCATTCATCCTACACAACAAATTCTTGAAATGCCATGTTTGATGGAGCACAGGAAAATTCATTTTGGAATGCCTCCTCTTCAACTTCCTCCTCCAAAGTATCAATACCAATATTTGTTTGGAATCCACATTTTGCAACGCATTTATGATGTCATTGTTGATGTTTTAACCAATTCCAAAGAAAGTTTCAACCAATTCAGAGCATCAGCCAATGGAACACTTTTGAAATATCTGTAGCTTTTGGAAACTCTTTCATCCTTAAAACAATGTTCTTTATAAATTGCTTTTTGTATTGCACTTCCAATTTTCAATGACCAAATCAGGATATTCTTCCAATGAAATTTCATCTTATTAATAATTTGGTTGAGCCATTCTGAAGAAATTGAAAATGTCATCCAAGCTCTTTTATTTACTTTGTAAATAACCCCAGTCAGTTTAAAGTGCTTAAAGTATCTTGGATTTTGAGATTTCCACATCACAAGTGGTACTAACTTTTCTCCAAATAAACTTGCTGCCAACAAATCTGTGATTATCTTTGATCTTCATGTCACATCTATCATCATCTTTGGTTATCAATGATTTTTTAAATTTTATTTTTTGTAGAAACAACTTATAAAAAAAAGGGCAGTCTCATCACAGTTGAAAACATCTTCCTTGCAAAGATGTGAAATCCTATCTTTCCAATCTGCAACAGTTTCCAAAGACACATCACTGCTCATCACTCAATTGCAATTCAAAATTGAAAACTTTTTGTTGTTTCTTTTGTTGAATGATTCAAACCAGCCATGGCTTGCTATAAATCCAACATTGTGACCCAACCCTTTTGCAAACATTAGAGCTCTTTCCTGCAACAAAGGACATGTTAGTAACAGGCTGTTACTGCTGGGTTCTTTGGTAGATGCTGAACAGAACCATTCAAAGGCTTTATCATTATGTCTTATTGACATTTCATCTGGAGTTGTTTATGTTACGTTTTTTTAACCACTGCAAATTAATGTTATGTTATGTTTATCTCTTTTAGTCATTTGCTTTCACTTTATTTTCCATTTTCTTTTTTTTGTATATCTTCTTTCTTCAAAATGATGTTTGTTAATTGGTGCAGGCTAACTTTTAACTCATTGGTGAGTTTTGAGATGGAATGGCTTCTTTTATAATTTTCAATCACTTCAATTTTAATTGCCAATTGCAGCAATGTCTTTTCTGATAATTAATAGCTAACAACTCGCAATCGATCTTAAATTTGCCTAAGAATGCAATAACAAGAAGTTTTGAAGTCTATCATATTCAAAAAATTCAAAAATACCTTTTTGAGCAAAGTTTGTGAAAATCTTTTAAAAAATTTTATGAAAAATGTAAGTATCCTTATTTACATATTTTGGAAACATTTCAGATATGCTCTTAATTCAAGTTTGACAGGTTCACTGTAAGTTAGGGTTAAATGATTTGAAAAAATGGTTTCTGCAAAAATATCCATAATGACAGCTCATACCCTATATTCAGTTGTCCATGCTCATGGGACACATGGGACTGGAATTATATAAAATGAATTATTAAAATATAAATATATTAAAATATATATCATGCATGCTCTTATGTTGTTACTGGTTGTTGAACTACTGATGAGACTGTTGAGGATTTTTGAATTCTTGTTTGTTATTTAATTTACAATTCTTAATTTTGAATTGTAATTCTTAATTTTGTAAATCAGTTTTAACAAATATCAACCAATGTGTTTTAAGAGGTTCTGGAATTATTTGTTTTATGTTAAAATATTTTGAAAAAGAGTTGGGAGAATATTTGTGAAGAATTTTCTACTTTAGAGATTTTCATTTCAATGGAGTAATAATAAATATTGTAAGTAAAGTGTTATTCCACACTGCAAAATGTTTATTTACATTAGGCCAAGAAGCTCCAGAATAGCTTGCTAAATTATCTAATTTAGTTTGAGATTAGATTGAGAAATAATTGAATATTCACCTTCATTTGTAAGCATGTTATGACTTTTGATGAAGTCTTTGATGAGACACACACCAACGTGGATGTCTACAAGTCGACAATAAAGCCCCTCGTGTCGTTCGTGCTTAAAAGGTATTTTGTGACTTTTTAATGTTGAATTAAATTTATTAAGACTTCTTAATTTACTGAAATTAGGGAAACATCAGAGACTAATTTACAACTCCAAATTATTAGCATTAATTAAATCAATTAGCAGTTATTTCATGAGAAATCAATATTTTTTTTATGGAAAAAATGAGAATGTGTGTTTTCGTTATTTCTATGAAGTCGTTTTGATTGGGTCATAATTAAAGTTGTTTTGCAGAGGAACTGCAATATGTTTCACTTTTGGACAAACTGGGGCTGGAAAGACTCACACCTTGATTGGAGACAAGTCCCATCCTGGTGCTTGTTTTTGCTTTCCATGATTTTTAATTTCATCCTCACAGTTTTTTATTTATTTATTTTATTTATGCTTTTAAACGAGGAAAAGCACTGTAAAATGTAAGCAGTGGCATGATCATGTAAATAGGAGGCACACAAAAAGAGATTAGAAACTAAATTTGTACGAACAGCTGTTAAATGTTAGCAAGGAACGATGATGAGTCATATTCTGTGATGTAGGTTTAGAAGCAGTTGAATTTTATCAGTTTATTTGATCATTTAATTACTGAATATTGTAATTTATGATTTTGAGAAACATTAATGTGATTGGAATGATGTCGTGGTTTACACATTTGTCATTAAGTTCCACTGAAATACTGAGATTTTTTAAGTGCCTTATAAATTAACTGTTATTACTACTATTCATATTTAAAAATAGTTTTGTTTACTTCAGGTTTGTATCAACTGGCAGGAAGAGATTTGTTTGAATCCATCCAAATAAGTGGAGATGCAAATGTGTGGGTCAGTTTCTATGAAATTTACTGTGGCCAACTTTTTGATCTCCTCAACAATAGAAAAAAGTGATTTTTTCATTTTGAATAAATTTCTGATTGTTATTGTTATATATCTACATTTTAAAATTGTTAGACTTCAATTTAATTATTTATTAAAATCCATTGTTTGTCCTCATTTCTGAGATAGAAGTTGTTCATCAATCTTCAATGTAATCTACAAACAATAATTCTAATAAATCCACGTTTGAAAGCATTAAATAGTTTTAGTGCAACTTAAAATTTATAGCGACATAGCATTCATAATTGAGTTATTTTAATGTGGGTCTGTTTGCGTTCGACCATCAGGCTGGTATTAATGGAGAAACACAACAAGCAGGTGTGCGTGACGGGACTCATGGAGACTCACGCTACAGACCTCAGATCACTCATTCACGTTTGTGGTTTTTTTTATTTGTAAATAATGGTACAAAATTTAATCTGATAAAATTCAGTTTAATTGATTTTTAGTCTTTCAATTTTTTTCTGTTAAACTTATTAATAAGATTAAATAACAAAATAATAAATTTGAGAAATTTCGAAATGTCTCGCTAAATATTTTTTTAAACACCTCAGAAAGTATATTTATACTTTGATCACAGATTATCAATTTTGGGAGGATCCACAGAAGTAAAGGAAGTTCAGGAGTCAACCCGGTCTCTTCCAGGTCGCATGCCATTCTCCAGCTGGATGTCAGGTCGACCGAAACAAATAAAAGGATCGGAAGGTTGGACTAAGAATGCTTCTCAATTGTTGCTGCAATAACAACTGACAATCATCAAAGTATCCATTAATTAGTACTTGATTGGATAATAAATAACATGGTTATTAAGTAATTGGTTTAATGACATTAATAATAATAATAATAATAATATTTGATTTGTCTAATCTTAAATCAGATTGACATTGTTTGACATCCATTATTGTATCATTAATGCATTTAATTAGTGAACTGATAAATTGTATAATTTAGGCTGACTTTTATTGACTTGGCTGGGAGTGAACGAGCCTCGGACGCCATGATGTGCAACAAACAAACTCGATACGAAGGAGCAGAAATCAATCAGAGTCTGTTGGCCGTTAGTTTCGCCATCAATCCATTTCGTAGATTCGTTATTTTCCCTGCCATTACATTTATTGTTTATTTCAACAGCTGAAGGAGTGCATAAGAAGCTTAGACCAAGAGCAAAGTTATACCCCTTATCGACAGAGCAAACTTACCCACATCTTGAGGGAATCCTTTTCTGGTAACTGTCAGACGGTCATGATTGCCAATATTTCTCCGACAATGTCGGCCTGCGAAAACACGTTGAACACGCTGAGATATGCTGATAGGTTGTTTAATAAATTTTGTAGTACTTTCTAATTGAAATTTTTAGTCACAAATTTGATTTTAAAACATTTGGAAGCATCTTTTTATTCCAAACTTATAGCCAAAATTGATCATATTCTTAAATGGCATTCAACTCAAGAATGAATGAGCAGAATTCTTGAGTAGTGTAAAATAGAAAATGTGCAAAAGTCACAAAAGACAGAATGAGAAGATTAAAAATGAAATGAGAATCATGAGTTCAAAGGGCCTGCTCTTAGTTTCTCACGAGAGAACAAAAACGCTGCTTGGAAGAGAAAAGAACTCTACTTTGGAAATGTTTGCATGATTTTGTTCCACTTGGAACATTAATTATGAAATATCATGTTGTCGTAGTGAACTCGATGAAGATTATTGTAATAAGCTACGACAAGGAGTTATGCAAATCAGTTGCAGGTTGCATGCATTTTAGACAAGACAGCATCACAAAGAACATTTGAAAGGCCAGAAACTGACTCCAGAAGAAAAGTGCTAGCACTAGAAACTGGGTCCTAATTCCTCTAAAAGCTGATGATATTCAACTGAAAACATAATTTTTAATCAACTGCCGTTAAGAGAATTTTTGTTGCTGAGTAAATTAAAGTATTTTAAGAAGTCTTAAGTGAATAATTGTTACTTTAATTTGAAGAATAAAATAAATAAATAAATTTTATTTTAGATTTTTATTTTGGAACAAGTTGACTGGTTTTGGCTTACCACTTTATATTTACTGAATGTTATTGTTTGTTGTCAGTATTGACATATTGGGTATTATGATAAAAGTTATATTTTGAATAATTATTTTGTTCCAGAGTACAGGAACTTAAAAAGGCCTCACAGCAAAAATTGAAGTCTAGTCCCAAGAAATTCAAGGATATGGAGAACTCTTTTCCACCGACCTCCAATCCATCTCCAGCTCCTCCTTCAAAATCAACACCCGACCAAGGCTCGAGAGTTCGTAATGATAGTCCGGCTTTGTCCACGTCGATCATTCGTTCCCCGCTCTTTCTCTTCCATATTGGAAATGCCTCGAGCATGAGCAATACAGAGATAGACTCTCCTTCAAATCTTTCACCTATAGACATCAAATTTATTTCAACACCAGCAAATGCATCTGTATCTTCTACTTTTTCGAATGACCATCCTCCAAAGTTTTCTCAAAATGTCATGAAAGAGAATGAGAAATGTTCTAATGCATACCCAGGTATAGTTGATAGGTTTAAAAATGAAATGTGTAATGATCACCTTGAAAAGGAAAGGACGGTTTCCCGGAAAGAGGAATTGAGAGATGTTGTAGCAGAAAATCAAACACTGAGCCGGAAGGGGACAAAATTAAGAAATCCTTGCGACAACCGTACATTTATGTGTCCTCAATCTGACAAGTCATTGACAGTCGAAAGAAATTGTCGGTCACAGCCGAGTCGTTCTGGCAGTTCCCAAAACTACAAATATGAGAAATTAGTTCCAGAAAAGGAAACAAAATTAATTGCCAATTTCTTTGGCACCAATCCTCAGATTTTTCTAAAAAAACTTCAAGGTTATCGAATGAAAGATCACAAAGACTCTCAAACTGTCTTTTTGCTCCGAAGCTCACACATGGCCAAGCCAAAATCTCCGCACGATAAAAATCGCAGAAAAAGTCCCAGGTTAAGTGACAGCAAGACAGATATTAGAAAAAAACACAAAATGGACTCAAAGGAAAGAGGCTCATCTCTGCCTCTAAATTCCCAAAAGAAGCCAGCTGTTGATAAAAGCAGTGACTTTCCCCAAAAACCTTCAGATCAGGAGAATTTTTCCAACCAGCAAGAGAATGAGCCTGAAACTGCAGAATCTTCTGAAAGGACTTCCAGTGATGCTTCAAGGAAATTCTATCAAGATGCTTTCGTAAACCCACAGGTCAAAAGTGATGAAATATCAAATAATCTAGATTCGCAAGCAGATTCCTCGTTAAACGCTTCAAATTCAATTGTCGATGGCCAGAATGCGATCAGTCCTTCGTCTCCAATAAATTATGTATTGAACAGCGAGTGAGTGTACCTTGGATATTTTGTGTTCTTTCATCATGCATCATGCTTAGGCCTTCTATTAACAACGAATGTCAAGATTAGAAATAAGCAAAACATGTACTAATAAACTAATTGTTGCTTGAGGCTCACCAGTGTCATCATATGATGCAATGGAAATGATCACCAGACTGTTATTAGCATGCGTTCTAGCAGCTCTCACTCACATTATCACATTATCACACTGATCTCATTAAAATGAAGAATTCACATTCTTCATGTGAGTGGCTTTATTTCAACTAAAAGGATGAAATCATTGATGACTTTGTTAAATAATTTGAAATGCATTGACTAGCTTCTTATGCAAAAAGTTACAACGAAACTTCTACTACTCTATTGATGATAGCTTTGTTCAATTTTGACCTTTCACCTTTTAAACCTATCCATTTCTTTGTCAGTTAATTTGTTATGTGACGTACATTTCCAAAGTAGATGATTTAGACGGATTTTAAGCTGAAGACTTTCATTGATAATCTTTAACTACATCAATTACTTAATTTTTAAAACCATTATGACTCGAGGCCAGCTGTTATAATTATCCTTTCTCCTTCAGTCTAACAATGACCTTGTTATTTTTTACTTCCTTAGTGCAATTATTAAACTTTTGCACTCCTTCAATTATTGTCTAGTTCCACTGCTATTAATGAAGCTTGGTTAATATAGAATACAACAATATGCATAATTTATCTAACACAGGTCTCTGCTTGTAAATGCTCACGAAAAACATCTCGATTCTGTGACTCAGCTGTGCAGGGAAGAAATCGATCTGCTCATGAAACTGCGCACCGGACAAATGGTAGTCACAATTCTTTCTCATGATGGTAGTAATAGTAAAGTGAAGTAAAACATGTCAACTAGCGGCAGTGTTGAAGTTTTTGAAGAGTTTGATGATTTTCCCTGCTCTTTGGTTTACTTTGGTCAGTAAGTGTTAATAAGGTGGTTGTTTTTGTGCATCCAGGTAAAGATTGAAATCTATGTTTATGCATCTAGCTAATGATAATTATTATTATTTAATGATATCTACAATTTTGTAGCCATTCCACAACTATGTCTCCAAAATTCGAGGTATCATGGCTACCCGAAAGCAAATGTCTGATGCTCTTATAAATCATATCGGCCAGTTCGAGAGTTTTAATAACTCACTCTCATGAACTTTTAAGATCAAGTTAAACATTCGAATTGTTTGTAAATTTCAACTAATTTTGCTCAATACCTCCCAGCGAAAACATTTTTTTGTCGTGCCAACCAACTTTACTTTTTATTACTGTAAAAAATTGGAAAAAATAAACAACCACGAAAATAATTACATCTCGTTGTGAAGGAATATTTTTACGACTTTTCAAGAACGAGGTATGGACATATTTTTGTCCCTAATTAGGACTTAGGGGGAAATTACTGAAAGTTTTCGTGAATTATTCGATTTTCCTTCTGTTTTTCTGTTGACTTTTTTCATACATGATATTTCACTGTATCAACTTTTGAGGACAAATTGAAACGTTGAAGACTGAAAATTGCTGCACAAATCATGCATTTGAAGGAAAAAGCCATCAAAAATTAAAACACAATGAAACTGGAAAATGTTCAAAAAAATAAATTTTTGAGCATTTTCAAACAGCCGTGAAAATAATCGAAAACCGTTTTGAGAGATATTTGTAACTCACAATCACAATTCTACTTTCAAAAAGGAATTGAGGTAAAATATGGGGATGGATTGATAATTGGAGCTTGGCCTTTAACCCAAGAGACTCAGTCCAGGAATTGACATTCGTATTGGACGAGGTTCGATTTGAAGAGAAAATTTGAATGTCTGATCATCCTCTATGAGTCGTCTGCTGTCCAATAAGTAGTTTGCCACCTTTTCAGAGTTTGAAATGATTGCAATGAGAACAATTCAGCTTTGTTAAGAGCATCGTCACAATCAAACTTTTAAAAGCATAAAAATTAATTGAAAGAATAAATCGATTTATTTAGAAGTTTATGCAATGATAATATAATATTCAAAAATGCACTCACTCTTTGCTGGAATTCGATCTTATAGGGAGTTTGTTGGAAGGACTCAATCTCTTGAATCACATGGGCAATCTACAAAGATAAAGATTAAGTTGATAGGATCGCACGTTACTTTGTCGTAACGTTAGTTGTGCATGTGAGCAGAAGTTGTCGTGTGTGAGGAACGTTTTTCTTCTGCAGATTATTTAATAAAATATTCAATTTAAAATAATTATTTAATAATGTATCCGTGATTGCACATCTCTATTCCGCCGTAATCATCTAGTCATGTAACGGACGTAAGAAAACAACAACACGTCTCTATTGGCGCGCATGGATGAATTTTGAATTTGAAAACCCTCTGTTCTCCTCTGATCCCTTAGCGAGCTCGCAAACATCGATTGACATTGATCAGCAGCAATGCTCTGATGTTTAATAAAATGTCTGACGAATTCGTATTGCATCTGTTAAAAATTAGCGTCGAACAAAGAAAAAAGCTAGATATCTAAAGCAGGATAAGGAAAACATTGTTTGCATTTGCTTACTTAAAGCAACACTTATTATGAATTGGTAGTGATTACATAGTTGCTAAGGTTATTGGTTATTACCATTCGCATTTTAGAGAAGTTCACGAGTCCATTGTCGGTTGTATTTGGAGTTCCTTCTTCAATAAAGGAAAGATCTGTGAGGTAGATGCCCAGATATGGTATGCAAGGTGGATCACACCTGAATAAGATATAATCGGATAAATTGAGACGTGACATAAACTTTATCATTCTGCGATGAGCCGCAAAAAGTTATTGATAAGAGAATAAATGCGTGTTGATCTGTATTTTGTGTTGTGATCAACCGTGAACGCGATAAAAAATATTGAAAAAATTGTCATCACCTATGGAGAGCGTCTCTCATGTTCTTGAACCTTCCATCAGCTGAGACTAAATTCTGGAGTTTGTCGATCATCTGTTTGGTCTGAAAGTTGTTAACAAATAACACTTTTTGTGTTACTCATTTCACGGGATTCAACTGAGTGAGGAATAAGTGAAATAATATTCTACATATTTAGATGAACTGGAGCAATGGAATCATTTTCAACCACAGCAAATATTTGTATCGACCATTGAACCGACTTATTGCAAATTTTTTGCTTATTTTATAAAAACATTTACTCGAGAGAATTTACTAATTTGCTAGAAAATTCAGTTTTTATGGAGTTTCCATCGACAAAATTATGAAATGAAAAATATTTAGATATTGTAGTGACTCATCCATACACTAATAATAGTGATATCATTTAAATTTCAAATTTCAATTAATGTGATAAAAACAGCAAGAATTCATAAAGTGTCATTTTGTTTTACATAAAACGTACTCAACGTTGTTGCATCACATCAACTCCTGTTAAGGACTCAAGTTTGAATGTATGCTCGGGAAAATTAAAGAGGTGATAAAATATCATCAATTACCTGTTTTGGAACCTTTTCCCAAGTTTTTCTAAGTCTGTAAATGGAACTGTTAACGAATGCTGCACAAATTTGAAGAACCCCATTAAAGTTGTTGATGCAACGACAAATGTCTGCTATTGCGGCCCACTTCTCTATGCAAGCCACTCTTTCTGCCACTGTTTGCCTCCTGATTATTTCAGACACCACCAATCTACTGGCCTGTTCACATGAATGCAACTTTGCTAATAATTTATTACGTAACTTTCTCTAGGAAATATTAACAACGAAATGGTCTCAGGTTTAAATTAAGTCAAAGTGCGTGTAAGGGATTAAAATTTAATTTCCTTACTTTTTGTTCTGATAATTTACCTCTCCGGGAGTCGCAGAGTAATGTAAATAATTTGGAAAGCTCAGATCTAATCTCGCTTGAATGCAAGAAGATCAATGCAAGAATTACTTAGTCATGCGAATTTTTCCTTTGTCTATCATAAAAAATGTTTTAGGAATGATGTGAATCACAAACAACGTTAAAAATTTACATGACAGGACATTGCACGAGCATTCCAAGAATTTTAAATCAGTTGTGCGAAAGTCAATGACCACAATAAACACATGAATCTTAACTTCAAAATAAATTTTAAATTTAAAGTCAGTTTTGAAAAAAATGGAGAAAAAATTCAAAGGAGAATAAGTTCAACAAATATTATCGGAAGTAACTGGAGTATCCAGGTAAGATTGATGAGAAGAAAAACATAGTATTTGCGTGCTAAATATTTCCAAAAATTGAGAGAAAATTTCACAAATTAAGATTAATAATTTAGAACATCTTTCAGAAATTTTGAGAAAAGTTTGAAATCGTCGAAATTTTAACCTCGTTGAAACGCCTAGTAACGAGCAAGACATTCTGAGCCTTGCTGGATTTTTCAAGCTTCATCCATGCTTGTCCTAACAGTTCCCTATATTTCATTCACCAAATGTTTGTGAGTTTGTATATTTTATTATTAATGTTTAATTAATTATTAAATTTAATCGATGTTATTATGTGATATTAATACAAATAACACATCAACTAAATTAAAATAAATTAAAAAAACATTTTTTATGATTACTCGACGCTAATGTTCATGAAGATCTTGTGATCAAGATATGTCATCTGCTCTGCAACGTCAAGTGCTGCAAGGGTATCAAATGAATCTTCAGACAATTCCTGAATAAACCAATTTATTATTTTGTTGAATAAACGATGTAATTTAATTTATTATGAGTTCAAGGCTTAATATGATTATTATTAATTAATTCATAAAACCGCATTAGTAACCATAACTTTATGATCATTTAACTCGATAGTTGTTGTTTCAAAACGCTAGAATATATCATAGAGTGACCCTTACATGATGAAAAAAAAACTGTTTTGACCTCTAAATATTGTCCAATCCTGCTCATATTTGGCCTGAATTATTTTTGTTTATAAATTGGAACTCATCTGGGGTCAGATAACAACATTTTAAAACTTGAAAAATAAGAGCCACTCTGATGTATCCATGACTTTGAGATTTTCCGCTAAAATTTGTAACAGGAGTTTCAGATTGAGGCCAGTGTTGTAATTTCATGACTTTCATCTCGTGCAAGCGGCTCACACTCATACTCACACTCATATCCATACTCATACTCATACTCATACTCACACTCATACTCACACTCATATCCATACTCACACTCACACTCATAAGGTTATGTTATTGCTCTCGATAACAGCATTTGAGTTGTGTTCGCAGCTAATTCGCAAATAGTGCCGTTGGGAATTGCACCATGTAAATGGTTCAGCACATCTGAAGCTGACCAATCCACATCATTTTTTTTATACATTTAAGTAAATAAAAATATACATAATTATTTACACAAATGTTTACATTAAAATGTCATTTGTGTTATAAATGTTACGTAAAATTGTATAAATACTTTACAACTTTGAGAGAAACACGATATATATCTGTTATATATGCATGTCATGAACGACGTACAAAGCTTGGAATACATCATTAAAAAGTCATTACTAAGCCGTCAGTCCCATCACTACATTCATTCATTTTTTAAGAATAAATTCGGCACTATAATATTCGAGGCATTTATAAGATTTAAATCGTAGGAACACAGGAACACCATAACCTCTGGAGGCGTTAAAATCATTGCCAAAGTCTCTCTTTGATTGGGTTGAGTCTCTTCCTTGTTGAGTGCCATTGAAACCGCATTAGCGATTTTATATTCCACTGGAAGCAGGTTAGAGTTTGCCATCATTTCCTCCAACAATTCATTGACATTTTCCTTTAAATCCCGATCCATCTCAAAATCCTGATGTTTTGGATTGATTAAAATTATTTGTTATTAGAAATATTTTTTTGCGAATAAACCTTTTTCTAAAAAACGTATTGGATGCTTCTTCATGGGCAATTGTGTTTCATAATTATTTAAAAATTATTGTTTCATGTGAAACTCGGAGGCGCTGTTTTACTTGGATTTATACAAATTAAGAAATTCATATAATCGTTGAATATTATTAATATTATTATCGTAACAAATATGTATTTAGAATACAAATAAGCAAATATAATAATTGTAATTATACATTGTAATGAATGTACCCACAATACCTTGTAATGTTTGGTAACCCACTGCCTGAGAACGTTCAACACTCTCAGGGTGGCAAAAGTACTGATGACTGATTCTCTCTTTCTATTGGCAATGAATTGTTTCAATTCTGCAGCATCTGCTCAAAATGTATTTCCACAAATAGTTATTTATAAATAATTCTTTCACTACAAGTATTAAGAATCACGAGTTTAATAACATAAATTATATTATGAAAAAAATAATATTACATCTTCTGTAATGTGAAAAAGAAAATACATGTGTGCTTCTCTTTCCCAAGAACTCCTCCCAAAAGGTGAATAGTAGCGTAGCGACTTGAAATATGTACACGTCACTCTCTAGCCATTCCTAGGTCAACTGTTTAGTTTCAATTTTTAACTTTCAAGGTTTTCAACTTTCACCTTTTTCTAGGTCAACTGTACCATTTTAAACTACTTTAAAACTTTGTTCAACTCACAAGAACACCTCCCAAAATGGTGAACATTAGCGACGTGACATTTGCACACCTCATTCCGCCTGCCATTTCTGGGCCAACTGTACCATTTTCAATTTTCAACGAAATAAGTAAGTGTAAAAATAAGTAAATAAAATGAATTCTGAGGAATAACAAAGATAAATTTTTAACTTAATTAATGAAAACAACTTGCAGTAACGAAGAATATTTGCGAGACACATTTCGTATGGCGCCTTACAGTTTCCGCTCATGTTTCCATGTGGTGAGGATGGATATGTAATTAATACCAATCAAGTGCAGCCAGGAACTTCAACTAAAATTAACAAGATGATATCTGCAACGTCCTTCAATGCCTATCGTTTCATGGTGCGATAGAAAGAGAACCGTTTGCTGAAGTAAAGGCAACTTTTGCTTTTGTTTGATATGCCAAAATTGAGGTGGAGCGATTGTTTTTCATCCGACTAATGAAAGGAATCAAAGGAAGTTGCGAAATTGTTTTCAAAGGAAATTTGAAGCCGAGACATCGGGATTGTGTTGCTTCAATGGAAAAGTTGTTTTTTTTTACCAGAGCTTCTTGAATTACCAGAACCAATGAAAAGTTTGATGAATGGCAATCATCTAAAGTCAAAAGAGTTGCTAAAACTGACCCGTAAATACAATAGCAGTTTTCAAATGACTTCCTTTGTAACCTCATTGCCCATGCTGGACTCCACATGATTTATGACAACTTTTAGGATTCAAGGTCAAGTGTACCACATGGTGAAGGATGAAAAAAATGTCGCGTTGCTGTAGGAACGCACAATTTTAACACCTCTAAAAGCGAAAGTTGTAGAAATTAAAATTAACAATCAATATACAATTAACAAGCAATATAGTAGAATATTTGGATTCACTTAATCCCACTGGCATTCCCTCGCATGGATTATTGGTGAAAGTTGGGTGTACAATTATGTTTCCATGCAATTTGGACCCACCGAAGCTGTGCAATGGGTGCAGAATGTTAGTTAATTCTCTGCACACTTACATCATCGAAGCAACTAATTTAACTGGGCCATGTGAGGGCGAAACGTCCTAATTCCAAGAATTCCACTCATTTCGATTGCCGGTTTCGTTCAAGCGATTGCAATTTACAAGCTTTTATTCCTGTTCAACTTGCATTTGCAATCACAATCAATAAGGCGCAAGGACAATCGCTCAAAGTCAAAGGCCGACGAGTGCTTTTCGCATTGTGGGAATGTCAAAGGTGAAGGATCCCCAACATTGTTCATCATCGCCGATAATCAACAAGAGACTAAAAATATTGTTTATAGACAAGTGTTAAAATAACTTTGTAATATTGGGATAAAAAAAATTAATTACAATGAATAAAAAATGAGTTTGATTATATCATGGGCGAAGCCAGGTTAAAAGAGCAAGCATTACATAATATTTAATTATGTTAAGTATTTAATTAGTCTATGTCGCTATTTATTAATTAATAAATAAGTAATGTCGCAAAGATTATTGATGTGAAGTAACCGACTTTGGCCTGGATAGAGTCCCAAAGATCTTAGGGTGTATTCCTTGATGCTTGCAGAACCTGCTGTGGCTACAGCAAAAGCAACGGCAGCTGCCGTGGAACTTGACCTGGAATGATGGAAAAATGGTGGAAAATGAAATTGTTTTTAATTTATGTAACCTTACCAATATACCTGTTGCAGCATTGCAATAAAATGTTCTAGTTCATGTGTCACTTAATTTCAGACTTTTGAAACAAAACGGAGAAGAATTTAAAATGAAAACCTTCTTTTGGAAGCTCTGGATGAAGTTACAACGATGCCGGCTTTGGTTTGTGGAGCAAGTCCTTCAGGGACTGTGGCGCAACTGCTGCTTCTTGCTGAAAGACAACACGGCGGTTGGTCCAACTCTGATATGCTGTACTTTGCTGGTTGAAGAAATGCTTCCTTAATTCACAGCTAATAAATCAATCTTTAAGTTTATGTTTTAATCTTTAATATTTATGCTAATTTTTCAGGGATATTTAAATTGTTTATAATAAAATAATTAAATAATTAACATAATTAATATAATAATTAAATTAAAGGTAGCTGAGTTTCGAGTAGCATTTAGTTAAGGTCTTTTCACTAGTGATGGAATTTTGCCAATGATGGAAAATAATATGAAATTATAATATAATAATATGAAATTATACTTATTTTCACAGAGTAACTCTAAATAGTATCATAAATATAATAATCTAATAATGACAAATATAATAACATAATCATAAAAATGATAATATAATGTATAATAATATTCACGAGCACTCGGATTCGAATATATTCGGTGTTGCCTCATGCAATTGTAAATTTTCTCACCTTGTCATCAATCAAATCAACAGTTTTTGAACTTAAAAATTAGTTTCCAATTAATAATAATAAATAAAAATTGCTTTATTATTTCTTATTTTACATATTTTTTGTTCTTTATTTCAAAACATTTTTATTAATAGACTGCCGATCCTTCCAGCAGGATGAGAATCACTGGTTGGTTTGAAAAGATTAAAGTTTAATTGAAATGTTTTGTTATTTATCCATTATGATACGTCTATATACCAATAACACAAGCACCATGTTATCGTCACCTGCTCGTGGTTTAATGGATATGGAACACTGCCTCGATTCTTTAGGATGAATCGGGGTCGTTGCCAATGACTGCCTATGATGGCGACAACAGGTGTAGTGGTGCTGAGGATGGTAAGAACTCGATGGCATGTTGGGCATTGATTCCCTTTTAGAATGGCTTCCTCCAACTTTAGGAGGTTGTTTCTGGGGTTTCCCAGAAGCTGCCGATGTAGAAGCAGATCTCGGGTGAGTACAAGGACCCACCGCCTTCAAAGGACCTGGAACTTGAATAAATGCTGTGGCCGGAGAGATCTCGATTTTGGAAATTTTTCTCGTTGGCACGTGGGTTTCCACCGATCTCGGGGCACTTGTTTCAAGGGACTGAAGAGCAATTTTGGCTTGTCCGTTTTTTGACGGTGATGAACTGGGAAGAAGCTGTGTTGCAAAGTGCTGGATTGTCTTAGTCAGTGACACAATTGATAACTTTGAAGACTGAATAGTCACCGAGCTGCTGGTAGTTGAAACGTCTTCATACAATTTCTTCACTCCGCAGACGTCGCCCTCGTCGCTTGTGCTGCTGTCCGTTCCCCCGTAAGTGAATTCAGTTCCATCTTTTTGGAAAGTCTCTTCACTTTGTTTTATTGTTACCCCTGCAGATGTTTGATCCACTTCATCCAGAACCAAGGACTGTTCAGCGATGTCATGCCAGTCGAAAAAGCAAGGGGAAGTCGATCTGGGTCTTCTGAGCAGATTGAAGGATGAACTTCTGCCGTATGTGGGACTCGAGGCCGGGGATAAAGCCAGGGCATCAATTTGGTGGTGCATCCTAGTTGTGGAAGTGTAGAAAAATTCTTGAGATTTCTGGAGACGATGAGGTGAAATAACTGACATGTTTTTGTCACAACTGGGTGTCAAAACATTGTTTCTCAGATGGTGCGACCTTGAAGCATACAAAGGAGAAACGGATGGAGGAATGGCTCCAATCAACCTGTTTCTCGCAGAATTATCTCTCTCCTCGGAAGGAAATTTATCGAAAATTATTTTTAATTCCAAATTATTCAGCGACGATTTCCATTTCTTTTTGTCTTCCTGGCCTGACATTCTTCTTTCATCACGACCCGGAGACTGAGGAGATGGAACCAGAGTGGAAGAGGAACCTCTGACCATTGAACATGATTTTTCAGGGATGTTAAGGAGAGACATGGCATTGTGGAAAGGTGATGAAGCCCTTTTGGAAGCATCACAAATACCATCTTCATCGATTCCAACGATTTCAGGAACTGAAACGGCATGTTGGAGATTAGTAGTTGGCATGAGGCCAGCTTTAATAACTTGTTCTTTGAATGGCCTTTGAGTGACCTACAAGCATAAATCGCTTTTTTTTAAAATATTTTTCTAAACGAATTTACCGAAACAAAAAAAATAGCTTTTTATTTTTTCACAAATTGCATAATTGATATCTTACAAGATCGTCTTTAGCTTTTGTCTCTCCTTTGACATCAAACTCTCCCAAGTCATCAAGTTGCAAGTCTATGCTCTCAGAAAGCGTTTCAAACGATGCTATTGGGGCGAGTTTCGGTGGTCTAGGAAGCAGAAATCCATCTGACTTCAACGTCTCGAATTCTTGCTGATCGTACGCTTTGGTGTTCAAATTGGTCAAGCATTTTAGAATATTTTTTGTATCAAATTAATTAATGAAAAAGAATACAGAATTATATGTTTTGTCAGTGATGTTTCTAACAGCATTAACATAATATATTTATCTAAAAACTTTTGAAGCTCAAAAGATAAAAGCATAGTACAGGCGATATCGTAGCTACTAGCTAGCTATCACTGGCTAGTCACTGATTTCTAGTTTTGCTAGATCCTCCAGCGGGGATGTTGGTGTGAAACTAATTTCTGGTCCTGGCGCGTTGAATCGATATTGCAGTACAACCGACTTTGAAACTGAATGAGTAGACCTGCTCCGTCCAAATAATCTCGTTATTCAACGGACGCTAATACACCCCTTTGAAGTTCAGAATTACAAAATTAAACAAAAATTGACACCGGTTTAGATTAAATTGGCCTCAACAATCACTTATTTAACTTAAATTATCAATTAATATTGTAACAATCTACTTTCATTGATAAACGAACAAAGAAAATTAGCCGAGATACCTTGGAAGGCCTGGTGATATTCAATTTTCTGTGTCGGGTCATCCTCAAAGGTCACGCCCTTTTTTTGACCTTCGCTTCTTAAACTTGTCTTCCGTGATTGTTTTGAAGCCACAGAGACTCTATGTTGAGCTTGTGGGCATATTTCATACTGACATCTGTAACTTTCTGGTGCTCCCTCTCCCGATAAAGGACTCGACTCATTTGAATCATCGTTGTCAGAAGACTGCCTGTGAAAGTTATTTTTAACTTAACAATGAATCGTTTCAGTAAAGGTGCTCTGCATTAAATGAATGATTAACATTTGTTATCACTCCATGGCTTAAATGACGAAGAAATTTAAAAAAAATTAAATTAAATTGAAATGTAGGTAAGATAAATAAACATATGTATGTTGGAATACTATAAAGTATCAATTAACATATAAACAAATTAAATACAACTTTACATTAAAATACAATTTTAAAAATGTTAACAAACTTCTTAAGGACTTGAAATAGTATTTTTAAATTTGCATTTATTTATCCGATTTTTAAGTGCGCAGCTATCCCAAATGGGATGCATTGGAACCATAGCACACGATCGCTATCACAGCCGAAGTAGTAATAAAACATATTGACAAACAAGATCTAGATTATCGAGAATGGACGACGCTCATTACCTGTTTGCTCCCTGTGCAGGGGAGTGTATTGAGTCGAGATTTCCACACTCAGGATTTCTGTAGACATTCCTGAGTGCCTCAACAACCATAGATCCAGTGGTGAAAACTCTGTAGGTCAGCAGGAAAGTGTTGAGGAAATCTATGCTAAGGAATCTCAGATCTGTCAGGCGATCCAAGAGGCGATCAACAGAAGCATGTCGAATCTAATCGAATATTTCAGTTAAACTCAGTTTAAATAAACGAACGAGCAATTGAATTAAGTAATAACAGTTAGCGCGGTCAATTTAAAAAAATGCTTATGTATCGTTCTACCACAAATTGGTTTATCATATGAGTCGGTCGAGTTTTACTTCCGTTTGGCACGCATCGAGAAAAAGCAATTACCTTATGATTAGGAAATAATAAAAGTAGTTGGCTGGCAGTTGCAAGTACAAATTGAGCACTAGAATCCATGTTCACGTGGTCATCGTATTTGGACCAACAATTTCAAGCTTCTTGTGGGACAATTTATTTTCATCAACATTGAAAATTGGAGTTCGCTTACTCTTACTTAAAATTGCCCAACAAATTAAACACCTGAAACCAAGAGACATTAAACAGCACCACATTTTTGCTCTCATCTGAACATGAAAGTGGAATATTTGCCTCAAATGTTTCCTCATTTGAGAAAAAACGTTCAGAGCATGAAATATTTACAATGTTTTTGTACAAACTTCAAGCTTTGAATTCTCAAACAGTGCCACCTAAAAGGGCTAATATCTTTTTTTTGTTTACACGCGGAAATTGTTTGTTTGAACGAAACGTTTTTAACGCATTTATTTTACAAAGAAGCAGAATTAGCTTCTGCAAATGAGTTCATTTTCATAAATAAAAAGTCTATAAAAAGAAAACCACAAAATTCTGACATGATGAAGATGAATTTTACCTGAGGAACTTTGCAGGAATTAAGGGATCTTGAAAATTTGATGTCCACATCGTCCTTGAAGAGTTTTGGATCGCATCTGTCATTTCGTGAATTTATCATTAATTTCAACAAACAAATTTTAAGCACATAATGAAATTGTTTTAACATTTCAATCAGTTTCATATTTCCTATTCAAAATCTTTGAAAAAACACGAAACAAATATTTTTACAGTATTTATGCCTTTAAATATCAAATAATTTAGTAAAGGAAACTTCAGAAATTATTTAGATTTGAAATTCATTATTTACAACTTCACGTATCAATACATTTATTTGTTAAATAGCATGTATAGATTCATGGAAGGATCCATAAAAAACTGAATTATGAAAAACCGAAACACGACAAACAGCTCCAAAGTTGCCCTTGTTGCCCAACATGAAATAATTGTAATTATTATATTTCTCGTCATGATTCAAACAACTCGAGGTTATGAAGACTCATTAATTTAGATGGAAGGAAACATCAGTGGATGACTGAACTTAATGGCTGGATGACTTCAAAATTCATGACTCCAGAAGTGGGAATAATATAAAGTGAATCTTCATAAAATTTTCAGCATTTTTCAAAGTGTAACAATTCTTTGTTTGTCACTTTTTTCCATAGCATGACCTTCTCTGTAAAACATTAGTTCCAAATTCCTTTTTTCGCAAAGATGTTTTCAAAATTTAAAACCATTTCAAGAAAATTCAGTCAGAGTTATTTACCATTTACCACATGGATGGAAAGAAAGAAGTATATAACTGTCAAACGGATTCTTCTTAAATTAGTTAATTTGTAATTGCAATTATAATCAGTCAACCAGCAACACGTTCTGAAAGGATTTAGTAAAAATATGTTGGAAATATTTTGATCTAAACTCCCATAAATTGCCACCTGTATTCTTTAAAAACATTTTCAGTGAAGGCGTTCAATATCTCGGTTACTCCGAACATGAGGCCTTCAAAAACTGTCTTTGAATAAAGCAGCGCTAATTAATCCTGTTTTTCGAATATCATTTTGTCAGTTTGAAAGTTTACGATAAATTTGTCCTTCCAATTCAATTGCACTGCAATTCTAAGCAAGAGTTAATACCATGACAAATAAGCAGCTTAAAGAAGTAGGTTGCCCAAACTAAATTTAAAGAAGACGATTAAATTCATATGAACGCACATTAAACTCATTGAAAACTCAAAAAAGAATGGTGTTCGTAACGATATGATAGTGAAAAGATGAAGTTTGTAGTTTATTAATGAAGTCAACAACATGCTCAGGAAGACCACGTGCTCTTTCAGAATCGACTCGAAAATGGAGTTTTAGTTAATAAGTTAAGCTAAGTTAAGTTAAGTTAAGTTAAGTTAAGTTAAGTTAGTTAAGTTGCGAATAATTAAGTAGAACTTACAAAGATGGTGAGTTAAAGGAAACCCGTTACAAGGATGAATTCGAATAAGAAGCGCACTTGAAAGTATCCCATTTTTAATTTAATTTAAATTAATTTAAATTTAAATTTAATTTAATTTCTCTTTTGTATAATTTCTATATCATCATCATTATTAACTAAATGTACTATCCTCATTATTATCATTTATAATTAAAATGTATTTGTTGGGAATTCCAAATTATTTGAAACGTAAACAGTAATTTTCTAGATCTATAATTAAGTAATTGTAAGAGTAATATTTAATTAACATTCAATTTACCGTGAAAACCATTAAAACATTTAACTGGAGATTGCAATTAATAATTGAACTTAAATATATCACATTCAAATAAGTCAGTATTTTGTGATTCTATTTAACCAGCTGTCACGTGTTATTCGCTCAAATACAATAAGCATCCGCCTTTGCCAACAATTAAGATATTTAACCCATCAATAAAGCACTGAAATTAAAAACTTTTCATTCGAATATAATTCCAAAGTGCGTCAAAAAAATTTAACTGCAGCGCGAAAAGTCGGGCAGTTTTTTGAGGAAATATTCCCCGATTGGATCGACATTTTGTGAGTGACATTAAAATCATTCATAAATTGTTGGCTCTCGGTAATTGCAACATTGCGGAATAGTTTTGTACGACGTAGTTTTAAAATAAATATCTTTTAAATATAAACATAATTTATGAGTAGAACCAACCTCATTGATTGGGGAAGAGTAACGGATGACGAGTCACTGAGGGTGCAGTAAAGGAGTTCGTTGTAATGAAGATTCTCAATGCACTGCAATCGATTTTTGTTCAGTTATTAAATTAAGCCAAATATACAAAAACTTTAAATTAGCAAATTAAATATGTTTAATTAAAACAAGTAATTGGTAACTCATTGACAGATCGATAGTCTCCCCTTGTAAAGTAACTTGAATATGATTTTACATTTGCATTATAAATGTTATTTTTAAAATAAATTTAGTTAATGAATTATCATGCAATCTGAAGTAACAGACCCAATAAAATTTGATTAACCCAATTTTTTCCAAAGTTGCATTAAATGATAAAAATAAGTAAATATATAAATAAATAATAATAATAACAATAATAGTAACAGCATCGTACAACTCATCAATTGAAAGAACACCTGAGAAATGTCGCTGCACCAGGCCGATTTTTCTTGCATCGTGGAAGCCATCAAGTTGACCGTCATGGGGGGTCCATTCCTGGATTCCACAAGGATTCTGAAGTCCAAGTTGTTGTACTCAGATGGAGTTGGTTGAGCTGAGGTCTGACTGGCGAGACTCAAGTTGCTGTCGTAAGAGGAAGCTGAGGACAAATTTTGGGAAACATTTTATTTCTCACAATTTATCACAAGAAATTGTGTAAATATTAAAAAATATTTGAAGCACAATAAACTCCCACAGTCGTCATCATCAGCCCAAGGTTCTTCTATCAATGTGCAGTCTATCAATGGAATCTTGCCAAAATTCTGGAATGAAATGTGCAATCGTGGTGCAAAACATTCAAGAAATATCGAATAATATTCTAATTGAACAAGTTCAGATAGGGTGGGATCGTTTTTTGGATCAAGAATTTTTTTTTATAAATTACTGCCAATTTGTTTAAAGTTTAACTTTTACATTTATAACATTTAACTCCTTCTTAGTCTGTCATGACGTCATCGTTAAAAGAATCCATACCTTGACGAGATGTAACCTGCCATTGGATGCCCTGGTGGTGAGCATGAGGTGGTAAGTGAACAGGTAGACCTGTCTGACAGTTTCCTTCTTGGTCTCTTTGAATGGAGCACCCAAACGCCCCAAAGTTGATTTATTTTTGTCGTTGATGATTTGTACCAGACTCCCTGTCATCAATTTCAGACAGTTATTTTTTTTTTAACTTAAATTTGATTTAATTTAGGCACAACTAGGTTCAATTTTTTTTTATATTTCCCTGCCAGTAAATATTTTTATTTGTCAATTTATTTTATTTAAAGTGATTCTTCAAAATAGAATGTCTAAATGTCCAAGACATTTGATTCTAAGCAAGATGTTCACATGCAGACTGGAAAGTGATGAACGAGAGTAATAAACTTAAAATGCAGAGTTTAATGGGGACATTAATCATCCCCGATCCATTTTAAATTAAAAATTCATGGCGAGATTTGAACTCGGTGGCCTCAAGCTTAAACTGAAAGACAACAGCAATCTTCTTGTGACTTTAATAAAGCGCTCTAGGCAAATTAGTTTTTCCGAGATGGCATCCCTTGAAATGTTACAATAATTTAAAGAAAAAAATTGATTAATCACGAGTCGAAATAGAATTTACAATTTCCAGAGGAAAGTATAAGTCGTCCAATGATGCTTCATGCTCTGTGTACTCGCAGCTCAGCGATCCTCAGAGATCCCCGTCTTCAAACGTTTCGGTCCTGTAAGTCTCCTGTCATTTTCGGGGGAGGGCCGCATCCGGTGATCAGCCTGATGTCCCTGGCCGTTTTTCCTTTCGAGATCTTCGGCTATGATAAGCTCTCCTATGCCGATCATTATTGCCTGGAGCTGACACTGGCTTCTTTATGCAGCTTACAAACTCTTTGGGAGCAACTTACTACGGATAGGCGAGGCTTTTTTTAGGTAATATATCCGGTAGTCTATTATCCGGCATAAATAAATAGCATTTTAATTCAACTTATTATATAAATTTCGTCAAATTGTTTTGTTTCTTTTTAAATCTTCTTTGTTTTATGATCTATGTAAATGTTGCGCATGCATCATAATATCTCTGTGCCTTTACATTTAAATTAAATTAATCATGGCTGCTTCTCCTAATCGCGTTATAAGTTTTACTTCGAAGTATTTTGCGGTAACCCTTTATCAAAAGTGGATGTCGAAATAAAAATTTACTCTGATGAACCAGCCATAAAACGTGACCAAATGAAGATAACCAGTGACGTGGTGGTGCCAACATTCATGGCGCTTTCCACTTCAAGTGGCATCACTCGGCACCCCAAAAAGCAAGGTTACATGTGAGGGACTTTTCAGTACTGCTGGAGATGTACACTCAGATGACAGGAGTCGATTGCTGCTTGAGAGCCGAGTAACTCGTATTTCATGAAATAAACATGCCCTTGCCTAATTTCAGACTTAAAGTGTAATATCTTCTTACGAATTATGGGACTTGATGTTTACTTCTTGAAATCAAGAGTATTCGTTTATAAATGTAAAGTATTTTTTTTTAAATTTATAATTTATTAATAAAATAAAAATATGAAAATTCTCTGAGTTTCTTTGATTTTTTATAAATAAACATTTCTAACCATCTAACCACATGGACCATTAAATCCGGTATCCGGTAAGTGAACTATCCGAAATTATCCGATATCCGGTAAAATTTGTTATCCGGTACATGCCTATTTTTTTGCCTTTCGTGCCAATCGCGTCCATCTCAGTTGCCTGCAGCGGCATAGAAAGCTCTCGGTGGCTTCTTCACGCCTAATAACAACTGGGCCCCGTTCATAAAAAGAAGTAATTTGATAAATTCCAAGTCAATAAAGGAAATCACAAATTCCAGATGAAAAAAATCGTTCAGTGATGCTACATGCATTTAGCGAGCCCTACTTAGTCACTCTTTAATCATTCATTTGCCGCAAGGGTCTAAAACCAATCCTTGAACAAATACTCTTCCATTAATTGCCTTCCGAATAGTAAATCTTTGAGAAAAGATAAATGCATCCTGATGTTTCGATTGATTTCCATCCGATAAATGAGAGTCGAATGACTCGAAACAGACAACATTTGTCATCAAAGTTTGATTTCCCACCACGATTAAGGCGCAATTTCAATGGCATTTGAAACAATCTGAAGTCTTTAATAATTGCCTCGTTAAAAATATTTTACGTAATGGAATACCAATAAATTTAAAGATTTTGCAAGTTGATGTCTTAATTCATTAGTAAAGTAGTATAAGTTTTATTTTTCTAATAAATTGTGATTAATGGTTATTCTTCAACAGATTTTCGTAACAAAACATATTTTCTATCTCAGTCAACGAAAGAGGAAATGAAATCCTGAGTATTTAACTTAATTGTTTTTCAGTTTCAAAGTAATTGCATTAACTGAGATCCAATCCAAGCTGAATTGTTGACATAATAAATTCTAAGGCACATTTTAGGAGAAAATATTGCTCCGAATTAAAAAGAAAATTTAATAAATTATGAACGGTTGTTGCTAAATTAAATTAAACAATGTTATTAAGAATTAATCAATTAATCATTAATCAATATATATTGTAATTAATTATTAATTACCATTAATAATGTGTATCATATTATTAAATTCAATGTACTTATACAAAATACTAAAAATATTCAGATTATCCTCAACGCAGCGGTCCATGCATTCCAGTGGCGCACATGTAAGTAGCGGGACTTACTGCTGAGGTCAGAAAGAAAGTTCAAGGCTCATCAAGAGATCAAAAAGTCAGAAGAAGTCCAGTGCGACCGTCATGGTATTGGCTGGGATCATTTCTCAACATTAATAGTCCAGGAGAGAAGGAGAGAGATTGAGAATGACAGCATTTCAAAAGTGGCGCAACAGGCCCAACAAGGACAGTGGACCACATGGGATGAGGCTTTAATCTCTCACGTGACAGGAGATCTCCGTTCAGACTTGCCTTTGCCATCCGGTCGGACTACGATGTGTTGCCTTCTCATGACAAGAGGGTTAGCAATTGCCTCAAAGAAGAAAGATATTGAGAGTTGGCTTTGGACTTCAAGGATAAAGGTTACAAAATTTGGTCTGTCGCGATAGAGATGAGGGCAAAAGGTCTTGTTGGAAGATCCACGTGTGCATCCCTGAGAGACATTGCTCTCAAAAGCAAGACAAGGGCAAAGTTTATGGCAAAGATTTCTAGAGCCGCGAAAGTGGCGTCACAGTGGACGAGAAGAGACCACAAGTAACCTATCAAATAACCAAGGAAAGGAATTTCGATTCTATATTTGCATTAATATTTATAATAATTATTAAAAATATATTATCAATTAATATTATTTATAAAAAATATCATGTTAATTTACTACAATTTAAGATGAATAAAAATATTATGAACCTTGTCGAACAAACGTTTGATTGACATCCAAGAGAATGTCACATCCTTCTACAATCATTCTTTCAATGGCGAGGTTCTTTCTTATGTTTTCCGTCTCACTGACTTCATCTTGCATGATCTGTCATTGACATGTGTAATTAAGTCTCCGCTCATTAAGATGAAAAAGTTAATTGTCTCATCGCAACTAAGAACAAGTTAATTATTTGTTTGTGTCATTTTATCGCTTTTACTGCTTACTGAAGGCAATATTGATAACGGTTTATCGCGTGATGTTATTTATCAGGCTTCATATTCAAATTACACATCTTCAGTTAACATTTCCAAGGGAAAAATTAATTTGGAAATGGAAGAAATGTAGTTTTGACCAAATATAATGAGATGTGATGAAATATGACTAAACATCAACATGGCGGTTTGGAGCGGATCTTCTACTTCCGGTTAATTTGAGGGCCAGTTGCTTTGTAAAAATTGAGCACAAAGGCAGAGCATAATAGGTTCATCATGGATACGTGATAGCACGATGGAGCTACAAAAGAAGGACGGTGTCCATTGGACAGTCATGAATCCGAAAGTCGCTCTTCAAAGAAAAGGAAACAGCAAGAAATGAGTTGTCACTTCTTTAGAAAATCCATCGCTTCAGAAGATTTGTAATATTTTGGATAATTATATTTCTCGCTTTTGTCTAAATATTGTTTGTAATATAATATAAAATATTGAATGTAAAATTATTTTATAATCAGGAAATAAATATAAAGAAATATAATTATTAAAAAAGAACTTTAAATATTATTTACATCAAAAATGTTGATTGATTAGAGTCTCTGAAATTGTTCGAAGATCGATAATATTTGATTTTATTTACCACATTTATTTACAGGAAACAAAACGATAACACTAATGCTAGTTAAACTATTATAATGTAAATTATGCTAATATTATTTGATTGTAATTTAAACTCATTAATTCCATCCAACTTGTGACAGTTCCTCAAGTCTTCCCAAAGCAAATTCCAAACTTTTCCTCTCTACGTGATCATGAGGAGTGTGAGCAAGAAGTTCATGGATGGTGATGATGTACCTTGGAACCTGTTAGAAAATATTAACATAATTATCATTTAATTATATATTTATTTATTATCGACGGTTTAAGGAGACGACTGTCATTCATTTTAGCAATTGACATCAACAGTTCTGAACCAACAAGGTATTCCACCAAACTCCTTAATTCTACAGATTCTACTTTCTTTCTCTTCAGAAATTTTTATTTCAAACTTTCAACAACAAAATAAGAAACTTTAAAGAAAAACCGAAGAATTTATGCAACAAGCATTACAAAGTAATTCTTTCGAAGCAAAAAGCAATTTCTCGCATAAAATAAAAGAATGACGGTCTCGGGTTTTGTGAAGAGAATAAAATTTTCATGGACCTTCCAAGTGACAATTGTTGCTGTAAAGAATGGTCAAACACTTTTATCTGTTCTGGCTGCCACAAAGCTGCGATGAAAAATTGATGGAGCCTTCCTCAGGGAGACACCTCATGGAAGCGTGAAATATTTTTCATTTTCCAGGTGTTCAATTTATTAAACTCTTGTTTAAGGTGTTTAAACAGTGCTATTTAAATTAACCACAATTATGTGGTAAATGCGTTTTATATACCTGACGAGTGATGACCTTAAATTTAATAAACTTATTAAACATTTATAATTAGTTATGTAACTTATTTAATAATTAATTATCCGCTTTTTAATGAAACTTTTTTCACCTCAGCTCTCATCCTCTTTTCAAATGTTCGATTGTCGCCGTCTTACTTTGTATTTGCAAATGTTATTTTTTAATTTTTGATTTTTAATTGGTTTCGTGCGTGTTTTTATTTCATTTAAATTTTGTAAATTCGCCTTTTGTTGGAATTTCCATCGTCACTTTAAATCATAATATTTTATGAATATAATATCATTTTAACAAAAACATTTTCATTAAATACAACCATCTTATAAATTGTTTATTTTTCCAAATAAAAGTTCATTTATAAATTTCGGATTTCTTTAATTTATTAAAAAAATAATAAGAACTGAGAAAAAATTCAATTAACTTTTTTCAGAGACAACAAAGTAATTTATATTGCTATATTTTATTTTATTTTTTATTTTTGAGAATCCAGATGTTGTCAGGCAAATGAAGGAATAAGTGTCATATTTATCTGATTACGAAGCTCTAAAAATTGCAGTGCATGTGGCCTTTGGACAGTTTTGAGAGTCTCTAGCAAGAATATAAAACTTAATTTCAGTAGATTGAAGCATTTTTACATAAAAAATTCATTAAATTGATTAATATTTTTTATGCTTTCAAATGTTTGATTATTTCATGGCAATGATTACAAATCAATTTCATGTTTTAAATATAATTATTGATATTATTATAATTTAATGTTTCAAAACACTTATTTAAAATAAAATAATAATTTTATAAATTGAAATAATAAATGGACAAAATTTCAAATGGAAACGTTTTTCAGCTTAAATTTGCAACAAGATGGAGATGCAAATTTGAAACAAACGGACCGAATACTTTACAAGTTTTAAGTGCTGCAGTACAATTCGAGAGTTTCTTCTGTCCACAACTTTTTGTTCGGATTCTTGTCATTAAAATCAAAGTGGATTTTGAAAATTTCAAAATTTCTGTGCATCTTCTTTCATCATCAATAATTCTCGCAAATCTTTTTTTGCTTTATAAATTTAAATTTTTTAATTTTGCATCACCCACCAAATTACGATGAAGTTAAAAGTTAGAGTGCTTAAGACTGGGTTCATAAATTTTCTAAAGCATTCAAATTTTCCATGAAAATGAATGTTAAATTAAACATTAAAAGAAATAATTTGACTAAACTGCAATCATTGCAAATCATTGCAAATAATAACAGACCTGGTGCATAGAATAAGTAAGGAATGTCGCCAAAGATCTCCCTTCACAAACTGGTTTCTCTTCACATCTTTGGAGGAGTTGATTGAAAGCAGGTTTCTGCTTGCATTCCGCAAGAACTTGGAGACTGTAGTGGTGGTTCCTGACATATTCCTGGTAAATGCCCAGCATTGGCAGCAGCATGTCGAAGAGGTCTGCATTGGAAAAGATGCTCTGGCATTATCCAAACGAAATGAGCGTTTACAATTAAATTAATTAGTTAGAAATTTCAGACAACTTATTTTAAAATATCAATAAAAGTAACAAAAGGGTTGAAAATGTTGCAACAGCAATCCAATCGCATTTATCCATTTTTGAATTTGTTGTTGACCCATTTGCGAAGATAGCAAACTCACAAAGAAAATTAAATTTCTGCATAGGATTTTAGAAAGTAATATTTCAATTTTCTCGTTCTTCATTTAATATATTAATTAAAAACAAGCTTATATTGTTCATTCGTTTCAAATGTATTTCGAGTTTTCAAAATACACAAAATTTCTGAAAACATTGAGTGGTGCGTACGAAGGAGATTCATTGAAACATTTCAAAGTGTTACAAGTTTTCCTCTCCTGTTTTCTTAAGGGAGAGCAGTAATTGTCATTGGCTATCATCATAAGTCATTCGTTATCGTTAGAAATCATTCGTTATCATCGTCATTGCAACTCCAGCACATTTAATCTTTGAGCAATGAATGTGGAGAGAGCTAAGGCATACAGCGCCTGCTTTAAGATATGAAATTTGTGATAACCTTGCAGTCTTACAATCTGACGGCATATATTTGTCCAAAGTTTTAATTATTTCATACTTCTGTTCATACTTAATAATATTTCAATAGGCTTGTTTAGTAACATTTAAGCGTGACTGAATAAAACGGACTTTGATGCTGTTCAAAGGTGTTTCAAAGATTAAAGATGGTGTCGCTTCCTGTATTGAAATAATTTATTATAGAGGTCATAAAGTCTAGCTATTATACTAAACTTTCAAATATAGTGAATGACATAAAATAAGTTTTTATTTCGAAAATGTTGTTAGAGTTATTGTAGATGAGTTTAGGAAAATGTCTTAGCGACATGGAGAAAGGACAAATAAAGGAGTTACACGAGCTACCTATGTCATCATCTGAAATTTCAAGGAGAGTTAAACGTTCCAGAGATGTTGGCAGACGTTTTAAAGATCCATAAAATGGGAATCATCGTCGTGGAGTGATTGAAAGTACTTTAAGAAAGTTCAGCGAACTCTGTTTTTTTCACTTTCAACTTTCAATGGATTTAAATTTAAAAATAGTTCACAAAACCTGGTGTCAGAATACAATGACAAATACAGTTATTTTATGCTGTTCACTCCACTCGTGTCTAATTTCTGGATGCTTTATATTTCTGAAATTCTTGAATTGGAAATCTAATTATACTTTGTCAACAACTCGTTTTTTAAGACACGAGGTAAAAAAGTTAAAAGATTTGTTAGTTAATTTGTAAAGACAATCTTCTTTTTTAAAAACATCATAAATAAATGGAGTCTCCACAACAATTAAATTATGGCCCTTAAAAAATAATTTCGGAATTAAGCAATCAATTCAAGAACGACTCTCAAATGAAATTTGAACACATTCTGTTTCCCAGGAAAGATCTCAAATGCTTTCAACTCCGGAGATGGAACTTCAATGAAAGTTTTAAACATCTTTTTGATGCACGCAACACTTTGTGAGAAGTTTTTTTCTTTTTGACGATATTTGCGGTTTTTGGTCATGTTGCATTTTGCATCCATCTTATGAATATTGCATTCGACCGCGTTCACCACAAAAAAACAATCCTTTCGTTTTTATCAAATCGAAATAATTGAAAAATCTTTTTTTTTGGGTTGAAATAAAATAATTTAACAGACCAAGTAATTATTACTAATGATGAGCTTTGATGGTCTTTTTTGCAGTGTGCAGAAGTTATAGAAAACATTGTAAATTTGAAGAAAGTAGCAAAGTGATATCTCGATATATAAATGCATGCAATGACTCAGGAAATCTTAAATGACTCAGGAAATCTGAAATGACGAAAAACTAATGGAGAAAGAAGAACGACTGCTCATTTGTGGATCAATGAAGTACTTTTTCTTTCGTTACGCTGTACTCCGCATCATAGATCATTATTATTTTGAAGAAATGGATGGATAGATGGATCGATGGATGGATGGGTAGATGGATGTAAGAATGAATGAACACCAGGTGAATCCTTTAAGAGAATAAGTTGTCACCCACCAAGAACAATTGTTGGCCAGTTTTCCATCCTTGCCATCAGTCCCTTCAGAAATATTTGATGGAGGAACAACAGTGTTTCACTGAAATTATGAATTATTAAAAAATGTTCGTAAATATTTTCAATAACTTGTTATTATTTCAAAATAATTTATCAGTAAATAAGGAAAAAAATCTAAAAAATTTAGTAACAAAAGTTGCAGTTTTAATGATTCTAACACGCCTTTCAGACTATTTTAGAGCCATTTATTAGTATTACAAATGTAATATTTATAGATTATATATTGATAATTAACAAGAGACACAGTCCAATTCACAATCTCTTTTATCATGCAACACATCAGAATAATGATAAGATCAGAAAAGGGCATCAATATATACCTTAAAAAGCAGTGGGAAGCAAGTTATACAATATTACTACAATATATTTAATGATAGTAATATTTAAAATATATTTAATAATAATAATATTTAACAAGTGCACCTGAATTTAACTCAAATTTATTTTTTTCCATGATTTATGTCTCATGCATTAAGAACTCTTTTTCCAAACTCCAGGGCCTTTCGATGGATAAATTGTTATTAATTGCCTCAAAAACTTAAATTTTCTTAATTCTTTTAATTGAGAAATATTGAAAAATAAATATGTATGATACCTATTAAGAAAAATAGAGTTGACGTCATCATGTGATACCGGGGGTACCTTAGAGCTGGCAGACATGCGGAAAGGTCTGAGGAAGACAGAAACCAGAGTGGACAACTGTTTGACATATTCCTCTTCGGATTCCACCATCTTGAAAACGATGCTGTTCCTCTTGCGCATGCTTTCTGCATGTTCAGATCGGATGTAGAGCTCGACTATCTGCTTCCATCGACGTCTGCACAGCCAACCACGAAAGAAACTTTGAACCTTTTGTCGGAAGAAACGCGAATTGGCGTGTCATTAAAAGTTTTCAAAAAAAAATGGACACATCTGTGGTGACACATGTTGTCACTTTTTTCATATTCACGATAACACAACTCAGGAGATTTTAAGGGTTTTAAAACTCTAAAAATATCTTTGATCTTTAAATAATTATGTGAGATGTTTCTAGCGTGGATTCCAAATTGACAAATAAGTAGTTTACAAAAAGCACTGGATTTCAGACCCTCGTCTTTCAGAATATCTTAAGTTTGTAATGCTTCCTTGAAATCACTGCAGCAGAACAACATTCAAAATTTGTATTTAAAAAATGTAGAATTACATTTTTAATTATTTTTAAATTACATTTTATGTAGAATGTTTTAAGAATTCACATTAATTTTGATTTATTGTCACATTTTCTAAATCAGTCAAAACTAAAGGAAAGTCTGAAACCATCAATTAACACTTACGAATCATTTGTTAGGAACACCAAAGGCACATCTATCGAAGTTTTAAATAGTTTTAAATGAAGTACTCAATTTAAATTCAAGTGATAAGTTAATTCCACCATTAAATGTTTAATAGGCGTGTTGAGGCGAGGTATTAGTCAGTTCAGGTGCGCAAAATTTCCATCGCAAGTTTCTGCGCTTGTATCTCTTCATGCTAACAATTTCCACTTTTTTGAATATTGTTGACGGAATTTTTCATTAAATTCCATTTTGAAGGTCGTGAAGACTTCTATTTGTTATACACGAACAAGTACGAATAGTCACTTGCACAAGATGAGCAGAGGCATTGTTTAAGAAACTGTAAGCCAAGAAAACCTTTTGGAAAGCGACCAGTGAGTGGAATTACAATAGTTGAAGTGAATACATACATGTACTTACAGCAACAAAAGCACATTTATTTCCAAAACTAAATTTAGCAAGTTCTAAAAAATGCTAAACACAACAATAAATAATTTCTTAAATGTTCACATAAGCTGAGTTTGCTAACCAACAGAACAAAATTCAAACGTAACCATATAATAATAATTTAAATATAATTTTGTTAAATACATTTTCTTAATAAAATTATTATCTTTCACAAATTGATAAGAAAATAGATAAAAAATAGTGATTACATCAGAAGATAAAATTGCAACATGCTTCCTCGCACTCAGAAAGTTATTGAAGACGTCGATCCATTGAGACGAGGCATGCAATTTTAAATGTTCACAAGAAGTGTGGCCAAAAAGAAGACTTCTTACAGAAATATCATTTTTGGAAACGCATTTTGCTGAAAGTTGAGTAAAACATTTTAATTTTTCAAATCCTTGATTATCCGGTGCAAAATGAATCAGTGTTGTCTTTAAACGAAAATTGAAAATGTTTTGAAGTTAAATTTAAGTTATTTCAAATATATATAATACAAATTCGATCTCATATTTTTGACCAACCAATGAATTCTTATTTTGCTACTTTAAATATTTGAAAATTACCATTAATTTGAAACGAATTCATTTATTAAGTTTTACTCACGCAAAACCTCCACAGACAAAATTCATGAACTTGAAGTTTATCTTTAAACTTGAATTTTAATATGGAGTTTTGTTGAAAAACATTTGAATTTGAACATTTGAATAAATCAGTTAAACCGAGAAGTCTTGATAAACTGATAAAGGATGCATGAACAAAGGTCGACAGCCAAACGAATGTGGAGTCGCTAATGGATGCATATTTTAGGATAATAAATGGTCCATTTTAGGACTGTGCTGACTATTTGACTGTGGACTCGCTAAAAATTATGAAGAATGAGGACGAAATGCTTCAGTGGAACATTTTTGGAGGTCACATAGAATTGATATTTGGAGTAACGTTGGCTGCTAAATTAAACATTTGAGAGATGACTTTATTCATTTAATTTAATAATTCTTAAAACTACGTTTTTATCGGCTGCCTGAAAATGTGAGCACTTGGTTAGCTTTTAAATTAGTTAAAAGAAAAAGCAGCAAATTAATTCATTCTCAGGTTTATTAATATTATTTAATTGATTTAATTGATAAATACAATTTAAAATGGAGGCAAAAGATGAAAATGTTTCACTGAATACTTTATAATATTTAAGTAATTATATGTTTAATGCATCAATATTGACTACATCAAGGTAAATGCTAAATGCAATTATTTTCGTATTTATTAAAACTTTCTGTCAATCCTGAAACACATTCGATCATCAAGAACTCATTCTTTTCATTGATGACGATGGAGTCCGACAGCCTAAACCAAGGCAATGAAAACGGTAAAACTATTGGCCAATCGGAGAGGAACGAGAAACCAGCTTTCAGATGTTGATTACCTTGGTGGATAAGGATGGATCAGAAGGAGACGTGAATAAGGCCTTATGAAGGTCGTTACTGGAGGTCCTAAATATTAGATGGCTTCTGATTTATAAGACTTTTGCAGATAATCTCTCTCAGATATTTTCAAGGATAGAGATTGCTTTGAATTATTTACAAGACGTGCATTTTTTTTTGTTTCAAGTAATTATGAGGACATCGTTGATATTAATGTTGTGAATATATGCAGTAGATGGCGACATACATGTATGTGTTTTTCAACAAGTCTAAAAATTTAGTTTTTCGCTTAGTTTCACTTTGTACCTGGACAATTGCAGACTGAGTCATTCTCTTTCGTATTTTTCAAGGAATCTAATATAATAATATTATAAAATATATATTACTTTATTGAAAATAATTATAACATTAACATTATATATAATATTATCAAGTAATCTTTATTATTATCAGGTATTTATATAATTAATGTAATAATATAGTTTTTATATATTATATCATGTTACATATACTATATATTGTGTGTAATGAATTATTATATTAATATAATAATATAGAAATATTAAATTATTTTATTACATATTTTATATATATTATTTTATGTTATATTTATTTTTTACAATCTTATTGTTTTATAATAATATTTATTACGTTACAAAATTGCGAAGACTTTATAAAATTACTTCTTTAATAAGCTAATACAAGCCAAGTCTATTGTTGCTTTTACCGTGCAAGAATGCGATCCTCTGAATTACGGAAATACGAAATTAATCAAATTGTATAAAAACAAGATGCAAAATTCATTGTTTGCCTCTCGGCCAATTAACTCTTCCACTAAAAGCTTAACTTGTGAATCAACAAGTTCTTGCTTCAACTTAATCGACTTTCAAGAATTCATTTTCCAATTTTCCAGAATCAAAATATGAAACAATACCTTAATTAACTTTTTTAAACCAATAAACTTCCAAAAGAATTTTTAATTGTTCAAATAGTTATTTTATTTCTTGAACTAACCACGTTAACTTTAAACGCAACCATGATTCATTTTTACATTCAATTGTGAGTATAATATAAACAAATATTTTCTAATCACGAAAAATGAGGGCTATTTGATTCGACTCAAATATAATATAAAAACAAAACAATTTGCAACAAATAACAAAATAAAATTATTTACTATAACAAAAGGTAATAAATCTAATAACGAATTTATTAATATTGTCAGTGACATGTAATCCATCATTATTTATTCTGCTAGCTGAAACATTCGCACAATTTTATAATTTGAAGAATAAAATGAATAAATGAATAAATATCTCCAATGAATAAACGCTTTCACAATGTTATTTGCTTCACATTTGTGACGTCAAACGACGAAAACAAAACTTAATCAGGAGGAAAATGATGATGATTATGATGATGATGGTGATGATGATGATACAATTTGTTACAGTGACCATGAAAAAATCCTAACAACGAATAGATATCTTTTCATTTAAATCAATTTCACTGAAAATTTTCGAATGCTTTTGAAAATTAAACCGAATAAGAATAAAATAAATTCAGCACTTCCTGAAATACTGGTTAAAATTTATTTGATAAACTGCTTAATTTATTTCACATTATTCGTTCCACCTCCGTGAAAAAGTTGAGCATCGAAAGTTGAGCGCCAAACGTTTTGGCGATGAAGCGAGATGAAAAGATGGAAGTAATGCTTGATTCTGCTGCTAAGATTCTTTTTAAGCATTTGGAAGCTAAATTTAAAATGCATTATTTCTTAATGATTTATCTTATTAAAGTCGATTCAGAACTTGACTCATTTTTCAGAACATGACATCATTTCATATCATGCATAATTCATTTTTCTTCCACAGAAAATTCATCAATTTGAATGCTTTTAATAAACAAAATCATCCATGATGACGACGATGGTGATGAGGATAGTGAGATATAATGACATGATAGATTGGAGAAAAAGTGAACAACCGGTTTGTTTTCGTTTACAACGTCCAAACGTAAAATTGCAGAACATAGAACATCCACTGGTGAAAGAATTTTGCACGCAGAGGTAAGTTACGATATTGAAAATTAAGCATGCAATTGATTTACTGCTAATAAAGGCATCAGAGTAATAAATAGGTTGAACTTGAAAGAAGAAATTTATGAAGACGTTAAAATTGGAATCCCCGATTTGTCGGAAGGTTCCAATGAAGTCTGTCATTAGCTTGACTTAAATAATTAAAAAATCAGACCGTAACAGCCTTCATGAAAGGATATTAACATTTTAAAATATTTGACAATTACACTTTGTACTAAATATTAACTATTAATATTTGACGTCATCAACATTATTATTATTATTCTGCATCGACCAAATAATGACCTTGAATAATTTCTTATCACGACTTGCCATAAATTTTAGCACCTTTGATGACGTCTTAATGTCATTTCAAGCTACGATTTATGTCGGAATATTTTTTATTGACACGTTTGAATAAATTGTAAATATTACTTATTCTTATAATTATGAATAATTATTATTGAAATTATAATTGCACTTGAGCAGAAAAAGTTAACCTAACAATAGTTGAAGTTTATACCTGAAAATTATCAAAATTCCAAATATTTAATAGATGAATGAATATAAAATCATTAACTGATCAAAGGTAACTGATAATTAGTAAATAATAAATAAGGTCTGTAATACAAATATAACATAAAGGACACAAGACTCGTTTTTCAAAGCAATTTTCACTTTTTGATGTCAAAATCTTCTCAACTAACGAGTAGGATGATAGCATGCTGCCTCCTTTGAAACCAAGTCACGAAAGGTTGAAAAAGACCTCTGCTTTCAGAAGGTTTTAACTTTGTGACTTCATTTTGTGCAATTTGCATTTGGTTTCACTTTTTGTTTAAATAGGTAAATAGGCCTATTTATGAAATTCCAGTGTTCATTTATCCGAGATGAAGTTTTTTTGAAAATGAATGAATGCAATATTGAATGAATGCATCACTTACGTGATGAGAAATTACTTTTTATTATCCGTTTATTAAATTACTTGAATAATATGTTTACTGTTTCAAATAAAATGAAACCAACGCAAGAATTTTTCCACTTATAAATTAACTATTATCTTTATTATTATCACATTAATTAAATTATATTTCCAATTTTGGTTCAAAATATTAAATGATTTAAAGACATTAAATTCTTATACTAATGCGTCACTAATTGTTGTTTCAATGAAACTTTAAGAATTTGAGGATGTTGTTTTCCAATCACGAATAAATGCGATGAGAATGTAATATCATAACGTAACGTAACGTGACATGACATGACATAATATAACGTAACGTAACATAACATAACATAACATAACATAACATAACATAATATAATACAACATAATATTTTAAGAACAAGTGTCACATAAAATGATTTCACCTTCTTAATCTTTTTCAACTCCTCACTCTCCAATTCGTTGTTTCTGGCAGCTCTGCTTTCTTCTTTATATTCTCTAATCTTCAAATTAAAATTCATCTTTTCATTACCTAATGTAAATATTTTCATTTTAAAATTTAATTACTTAATTAAACACATTTTAGAGTTTATTTATTAATTTTCCACTTAATGATTATTCAGTTTCTTTGATGATAAATTTGTCAGAAAATAAATGGTTATTTCTTAATTCATGGCTCGACTTCACAGCCAACAAAATGATAAAGTTTGTCTAAGATGAAAAATATAAAAATCACACAACAAAATGAAAGCAATATTATTAACATGAATTATTAATATCAATTATTTATATTAATTATCAATATCAATTATTTATATTATTTTATATCAATTATTAATACTAAGCATGTGAAGTAAGTTTGTATTTTGTAGTTATCCGATCTTTTGAGTGCCTTATGTATCCGAGGATGATGTGAAGGCACTTTTTAATCGATCTACCATTTATACAGCATCCCTACCCTACCCGAGGGCGCTCCATGGCGGCGTGGGTCGGGCTGCGAACACGGCACATTACAACTGTTTCTATTTACCGACGCATGCAGGAACGCAACCCGTTCGCCTCATCCGCACGCCATTGTAAATATACTAAAATGGTTAATAATTTTCAGAGGTTGTAAATATATTAAAATGGTTAATAATTTTCAGAGGTTGTAAATATATTAAAATGGTTAATAATTTTCAGAGGTTGTAAATATATTAAAATGGTTAATAAT
>MPNW01000130.1:91265-169987 GCA_011800805.1 Hirudo medicinalis | reverse complement strand
AAAAAATTTTGACTTTTATTTTGCAGGATTTAATGATTTGCATAGTTTGCCAGCTGGTATTAGCAATCTGAAAAACTTGAGTTATTTGGATGTTTCTCACAACGTCATCGAATGTCTTCCCGATCAGTTTGGACTTCTCGGTTCGCTTGAAAAACTTTTTCTCCACCACAATAAAGTGAATTGTGAAGTTTTATGGATGGTTCTCATGCACTGTTCAAATTATTGATATTATTTAATTTCAGCTGGTGAAACTTCCAGATTCATTTAAATGCTTAAGTCTGCTGAGGATTTGTGATTTGTCCCACAACGAATTTTTGGAAATTCCTGATGTTCTACAGAACTTAGATGCTATTGAATATCTGGATGTGTTTAAGGTTTGGCTTTGTTATCATATAATATCAGATGATGCTTTTAGAAAAAAGAGTTCATTTGAATGCGACCTTATTTGGTTTTATAATTTATGTGTTTATTTCCTCTTAAACAAAGCCATTTTTACACTTTTAAATTCCCAGTAGGGAATACCCAGAAGGGTAGTCAGTAGGTATTTCTTAGGCATTACAAATATTTGTGAGCAATTTGTGGTGTCAATTGTGTCAAAATAAATAGCCACACCTGGTTTTAAACTTTCGATATCTTATGGTATCCATATTTTATTAGAGATAATTTTAATAAGGACATGTTTACAGAACTACTTTCAAGTAAATCCAAGGAGTTGGTCCACAAAAATGTTACCTGCAATTTTAAGATCTAATGGCTGGAAATTATTTTTGGGAGAAAATCAGGTGAGAATTATCAAGATTCTGTTTAAGTCTTTGATGAATAACGTTATTATTTGATGTTGAAGGAGGAAACCAGAGATGGAAGTGAGATGAGTTTTGCCAAAGAACATGAGTAAGTTTTGAATATCGGAATAATTAAAAACTAAAATTGATTGAATGGATGTCTCTTGAGGACCGTTTTGCTTGTTGAATTATCTAAAGAAAGATTATCTGTAGAAAGCTAGCTGGCTATTGCCACAGATGTTTAGCTCATATTTGAAACAAACTATGCCGAAATGATGATTTTCCATGCCACTTTCAGATTCAGTGGCTCAGACGAATTTGACACAAGCCATGCTGACACATCTTCAGATAACTTGGAGGCTTTAACTGCAGACACGGAAACATATGAAACTGTGTCTAATAATAAACTCATGGCACCTGTTCAAGATGATTGGGACAATGCAAACTGCTTTGGTTCTGCAGCTAGTTTGAGATTTGAACCACCATTCCAAAGTGAACTGCATAATAGTGGAGTGAGATGCGACCCAGCTTCTACCAAGTGCCCACAGGATGCCACATCAGTCAGTTCACAAATGCAGGAAACCAAAGGTTAATATCCAGAATGTTAAAAACATTTTGTGAGGTTTAGCACGTTGACCAATTGCTGAAAATTTTGATTCATAGGAATGTCTTTAAGGATCCAACCTCATTTTGGCAATCTCCCCTCATCCAAATCATCCAAGAAAGTACCACATTTTGCAATTGTTGAGGGACAGTTTAATGACTTGTAAGCTCAGCAGCTCCATTTACAGATACTAAACTGATATAGTTTAATCTATGCTTAGGTTAAATGATCTGTCACTTCATCACCATTTGAATTAATGAACAATGACTTGTGTGATGAGCCCATGCTTTTTTACTCATAAAAACAGAGGCCAAAGACTTTTTGAGGAATTTTTTTGTGCAAGAGATTGTTAAGGTAAGATAGAGGCTCCCTGAAAGTTGTCTGCCTGATGTATCATCTGCTTGGCCATTCGTTCCTTCTCGTGAGCGAAGAAAGATTTCTTTTGACTCTTCTCCAGCCTCCTCATCTGTGTACATGGCAAAGTTGTGAATTCACTCAATGAATTTCATTAACTCAAAATATCAATTTTATGATTATTACTCTTTTGTCCTCCTTGATGGCACTTTTCCTGGCTTTCTTTTCATCCTTGCTTTCATTTTTGCTCCTTGCAATGACAAGTGGTTTGGAGTGAGCCTGCTTTTCATCCTCTTCTTCTTCTTCCTCCTGCCTTTTGGGTTCATTCTCAACTACTGGCTCAGCAAATGTTACGATTCTGTTTGGCTTCTAGAATAAAAGATTGAACATTGCATGAGTGGGCTTGATGTGAATAAAAAAGCAAAACATACTTTGGGCAAATGGACTGTTTTTGGTAGATGTGAAGTATTGGAACGCAAACCTGAAAATGAAATTGAGTATTAGCTTGGCATTCTACATCTCAGAGAGGAACTACTCACTCAAAATACTCTCACAATCCCAGTGTTTTACAGGGACTTCAACTTTGATTTTCACCATTTCATCTTCGCTGTCATCTTCAGCAACACATTCCATGATCTTGCTTTTCAAGTCTTCATCAATTTTTGGATCAAAATTCCTACAATGTTAATTAAGGAAGGTACCAAGCATTATATTAATTGTGAGTAATGTACAACTATAACTTATCACAATTTAAAAGCAAATTGGTCTCACAGATCTTCTGTTGTCATTTCGGTGAATTGATTCGTGAGATGCTTAGAGATGTCATCATGTGCATCATCTGAATCCATGTAATCATCAACATCCTCAGATTCATCACCATCTTCATTGCTTTTGAATTTTTCATACATCTGCCACAAGAATAATGAAGAAAAAATATTCACGCTAATTTAAGTAATCTCAATTTCACCTACAAATATGAAATATCATACAAGAACTAACTTAATGAAACTTACCTCTGCAAATTTATCATCAATGGCCTCCAGGTGTGTACCCTTCCTTGCTTCTGGAATGTGGATCGATCCAATCCTGAATGTCACCTTCTTTCCACCTTTGCTTACCTCCTCTTCATCTTCATCTTCTTCAAAATCATCCATATCTCCCATATCATCCGAACCCACAGATTCATCAATGTCATCTCCTTCATCTTTTGTTGTTCTAAAAAAAATTAAAATTAATAACAAAGCAAAGTACTAAACTTTTTTTTAACTTGTCTTGTTACTTGTGAAGTTGTTTGTGAAGGTACTCACCCTCCATTCAACTGAACTATGAAATCGTCTTCGAAATCATCATCATCTTCCATCTCTTCTCCCTCCAATGCTGCTGTGATTTCAGCATCAATTTCTTCAGGATCTGAATCATGTTTCAAATCAGTGCAAATTGGCAATTTACAGAGGTAATTCATTCAAACAACATTTTCAATTTAACATTTTTTTATAGTTAATGGTGACTTTTTTGAATAATTGAGCATGCAATAAGGTAATAAAACCATCATTTTGTTCAGAGAATTTATTGTGATGGTTCAGTCAACAAAATCATTGAACAGTGATTTCAATTTGCTTACTTGAACTGCTTGCAGCCCTGTTTAGAATGCCAACAGTGGTTTCAACAGGGGAGGCAAAAACATTGGAAGGTAGAATAAGAGATGACTGTCATTGGAAATTAATGAAAATTTATGATTACAATCAATCGATTATGATGAATTAATATGTGTTTGCTTCAATTAAATCAGTTATTTTACTTATTTCTGTTTAGCAAATTCCAGGTCCATTAAGAATTTAACATTTTCACCATTATTAAATAAAAACCTTTTATATCCTGAGATAGTGACTGAATGATTGATGGTATCCCATACAAATAAATGATGAAAACTAAAACAATAACATTAAACAACAACCTTTTTGACAGGATCGGCTTTTAAAAGAGCTTCAGAAGAAGACATTCCCACTCTGAAGACGCCTGCCTCGACATTGTAGAGTTCGTTTACATCCCTCAGATGTTGGAGGTAATTGTAGTCATCATCAAATTCGATTCCATATTTTAGCTGTTCTTCTTTTCTCGAAGAAGGCTGATATCATAAATGTTATCATAACTTTAGCAAAATGTCAATGTAAGAGCAACATACAGATAGCAACACACATCAAAAATATTGTGAAATGATAACATGACAAGTAATGAGTTAAAAATATAATGATGAGGGGCATACCACAAGAACTCCCTGAGGTGCTTCATCATTGGCAGATTCAGGATCTTGTTGACTTCTGTGAACCAAATGAAAAGTCACAGCATGTTTTTTGTCAATAAATTTCTTTTTTCTACTTGGCTGAAAAACAACAAACATTCAGATATTTTATGGCTAAGTAAGTTCGAGTTACCAAACAGTAAACCTATAATAAAAGCATGATATCAATAATAGTTCATTTATATGGCGCCTTATGCTTGGAGGCAGAGGCACCTTGGTTCTTGGTTTACTGCCATCCCGAAGAGATGAGTCTTCAGCTCAATTGTTGTTTGAGAGCAAATGATAGGTGCAGGTCGTTCAGACAGCAGGTGAGGCTTAGAAGCATCGATTGACAATGGATGATCTATGGACTGGTTAGTGTAGATAAATGATGGAGAATAAACAAATGCGGTCAGGGATTTGGCAGCAGTGAATGAGATGGGATGGGTTGATGTAGCTAGAATACGATAGGTGATAAAGATAAAAGGTGATCAAAATATTTTAAAGATGATGCAAAGGTATATGGGCAACAAGTGCAGTTGCATCAGGTATTCAGAACTGGTAATGCTGGGATCGAGGAGGATGAGTCATTCAGATGGTGAACTAATGCCCTCAATTGTTAAGAAACAAGATTATACTGTTGCAAAATAATAGTTAATAATGAATAATAACATCCATTAATTTTGATGATGACAAAGTCACATCTCCAAATTGTTTTTACATCCATTGGTTACACTTTGTTCGCCGATTATTATTACATTATAAGTCATACTTTCCACTTTAAAAACTGTATCACAATTTACGTTTCTTAAGCTTAACGTTTGAGACATAGAGGTGAATAGCTGGGAAGAGTTTTCCCAGAAGCTTTGAAGTTACTGTAACGGCCTCAACGCGTGATTCATAATTAGCTAAAATCTGCATAATTCTTTCGTCTAAAATAAAATAAACATTCTTACCATGTTAAACAATTTCCTTATAATAACTATTCAATGAGTTATACTCCGAGGGAGATGTGGTAACGATATACAAAAAGTTAAAAACTTTCACAAAGCATGCAAAAACTAAAAGTAAACAAATTCTAAAAATATTTGGAATAAACCAAATAAACCATTTAAGCCAATCTTAAATTGTAAATTAAATTTTTATAATAATTTTTGACATGTGATATTACTTAATTTTAATTTAAATATTATTTGTAAATATATTTCTCAAATTGCTGTAAAACATATGACGTGATATATCTTGCTAGTTATTTATAATTTATAATTAAAATTAAACTTTTGGCTAATAATATGAACTGTTGTTGTTGGCGGTAATTTCAGTGATCTCTTCGGAAGCTTTCCGTAGAATATCTGCGACGTCTCCAGCTTTGAAGTTTATTGCATATCATTATCAAGCAATGGATACCACTGAAATAGAGTTTTTGGCAGAGAAAGAAATAGTGACTGTTGTGTCTAATTTTTCAATGGATAAAATATACCTAATTGGGGTAAATTCAGCATTTAGTCTTCGCATTATGTCGATGCGAGTGGTTTATCACACAGACATTAGTCTCCTTAAACCACTATAAATAAATGTTATGTTATGATGCAAATGTTAACAATCAGACAAAAAGACAATGTTTTTGGTGCTTGCCGTCAAATTTGCATGTTAAGAAAATTACATCAGAGATTTGTTTCAAATTATTTTATTCCATTATTATTGAATATTAGACTGAAATTTTAAGCAACTAGATGTAAATTGGTTATACTTTATTGTCGTTCTTAAGGGAGACATTGGACCATTTAATTCTGGTCTAACAGTTGAAGTACCCCTTTGGGTAGCAATCATGCTGAAGCAGAGGCAGAAATGTAGGATTATACCACCAAAGTGGATGGATATTGGTTAGACACAATGCATATTCAACTTTTTGAAAGGTTTGTTCGAATTTGCTAGTTGTTTTTTAGGCAATTTGAAACAGAAAAAACAGGAGGAGACTGACTCCAAGTTTTTTACTATGATGCCTTCAAAACACTACATGGAACTTTCACAACTACTCCTCAAATAGTAAGGGGCACCTACTTTCAAAATTTTCTTAAGTACACCTACTAACCCAAGATAATTTTTGTTTCATCTTATTTGAATTTCTTGCTTGTAGTGCTCCTGAGAGCATCCCACATGCAGACGAAATTCGGACTCTGCTTAAAGATATCTGGGATCTCAGGATTGCAAAATTGAGGAGCAGTATCGACTTATTCATCAGGAGTGAAGCTACTCAGGCTAAAGTAATGTTTTACTGTAAAAATTGTATTGGCAAACATCTATGAGTTCTATAGGGTTGGGATACAAATAATTAGGCAATGACAACAGTCAAAATATTCTGTTGTAGGATTGTTTTTCTTAAATATCTTGCACTGAGAAATGAATTATTTTGTAATGCTTTGAAACTCTTTGTGTGTGTGTGTTTGTGTTTATAGGCATTTCTCATTTGTAGAAGCTTATTGCTCTAAGATTTGATAATATAATCTAACTGTTTGTGTGCTTTTAGCTGAACTATCTGACTCTACTGGAATTGAACACAGTGCGTCCGATCCTCCCCAAGTCCCTTGAATATTTACTACAACTAAGAAGTAATGCTTATGGCCAAGCTCCAAGTTATTCACAAAACTAAAATTGATGCCCAGTTTTGTTTGTTAATTCGTGGTGCATTCTGCAAGATAACAATGCACAAATCATGTATATAAATAAAAAGCATTACCACACTTGACAAATCTGCACTTGTTTCTAAAGTTAAATGAAAAATGATGAGCCCCAATTTCCATCAAAATGATATGGAGTGTTGTATATGTATATATAACAAAGCATATATGTAACTCATATATGTCTTCATTGAAACATGTTTTGTTAAAATAAGCTCGAACTTCAAACTCATGGCGATCACAAAGTCAGATTGCCAGCTTCTAATTCTTCTCTAAGAAGTCATTCATTTTTTTCTCCTTTGTTATGAGTCCCCATATCAGGTTCCTTAAATTGTTTCTCGCGTCTTCATGCAATTTGAGAAAAACTGGATCTTTGAAATGGCACGGTATTATTCCGGCCTCCAAGCAATTGTAAATACAATTTAGCACGTCGATGAGTCTCTCTCCTGTTTTATCAGTTGTCCAATCGTTGTCATCTGTACGTTGGTCCATGACTTCAATGAGACACATTTTCAGAAAGTAACTTTGCAAACCTGCAAATTGGGGGGACTGACCTCTCATTGCCTTTGAATGAACAATTTCTCATTTAAAATTACATGTAACATGGTGTGCAATTTGGCCAAATGGGTTGCGTTCCTGCATCAGACAGTAATAGCAACAATCATAATGTGTTGTGTTCGTCCTAGTCTGCACTGCCAGAGAGTGCCTTCGGTTAGGGGCGCCGCATAAATGTTAGATTGATTAAAAAGTGCCTTCACATCCTGTTTGGATATGTAAGGCACTCAGAAGATAGGATAAATGCAAAAAAACTCACTTTCAATGCCCTTAGCACAACCTTTCTCTGCCCTGATGCTTTATCCATGATTCTTTTTTCATCACTTGAGTATGATCTGTACCACATGTCCTGGAGAGGATCATCTTTTGGTAATTTTGCAATGTAACAGTCAGAGAATTTCTCATTGGGTTGGATTGTGTCAAGGTGCTGGGATCCCTCCAAATAGAATGCTGGTGCCAAATCAACTTGGAACCACAGGGTATCACCATTTAGGTAGTGAACGTCTAATTGTACAGCAGGTTTGTGACATCTCAGCTTCACATTATATTTTGTGATAAATTCACACTTTGCTAGAGATCCATAAAACAGTCTCAAAATCTTCTCTGGTGATATTTTCCCATTAACCTGAGCTTTCTTCAATATCAGAAGGTCATGATCTTTTTCCTGTTTCACTTGTAGTTCATGCCAACCATTTTCTGATGTGCTTGCAACCAAGAATTCTCCACCTCTGATGATGAAGTCCAGATCAAACTCTGGACAATCAGCATCAGATTTGATGATCTTTACTCCTTCATATGTACTTCCCTTGTAGCTGAAACCCATGCATTTGAATAGTCCCTGAGCATCCATTTGGTGCCTGATTTCTTCCTGTTATTAAATATAATTTAAAGATTAAATATGAACTTTTAACTCAGAATGATATCATCACCTTTAATAATTCAAGTTCAGCCCTTGCCTCGGCATCATGTGGCTGCCTTGCAAATTTGTCATGGTAGTCTAGGATCTTTTTGTTGAAATACTTTGAGGAGTGCCATTCTTGATTCATTTTGAAGAAATCGAAGATGAATTGGTTGCCAAGAGAACTGCTTAAAGAATAATTTTATTCTATCATTTATTTTAACAGCCACTGACTTGGGAGTAGTATAAAACATTGATTGAAATATGAAAATGTCATGCAACCCACAACAAAGATAAAAGGTTGAATTATCATATCTACGATATTTCATTATTAATGTGCTGATGATTGCTATTACTGCATTATTTCAATCGTTAAACTGATTTAGAGTTAAGAAAGCATCAAATACACGTTAATGAGAAAACAAACATAAGTTTTTTAGGTGTAGAGATGCGACGATTGTTAAAGCAATCGTTATTAATTCGAGCTCTCAGCCCTACGATGTCAATGAAAGATCGCTTTAAATATGTCTCAAAGTCCGGTGGTTATTTCGACGCATGCCTGAAATTGTGCTTATTACCCAATCTTTCTGTTTCGGTTTCAAACAATTGTAATTGTGATTCAGTTATTAACCATGGAGTTTTGAACAATTATTTATAATCATTCTAAATTTGATTTGTTACTTTTATATTTTTCGACGATCATATTTAAATCAGTATAAAGAATTTAATTTCTGAGCTCCGATATTATAATTATCACTACATTTGCACCTATTTTGAAAAAAATATTTGAAAAACAAACGAAACTATTTGCGAATGTTTGGAAATGTCAGGTCATGCAATGGAGATGCGTCGTCACAGGGTCGTGAACCATCTGAATTTCGTCTGTTCTTTATGGAGTAACTGAAATAATTTAGTGGGAACTGATGCTGAATCTATCTGAATTTACGATTCCGATTCTTAACGCTTATTATGAAATAATAGATACCAACTCGAGGCGACGTTGCAGCCGACTCAGCGCTAGAATCATTTGGAGCTGTAGCTAGAGCCGCCGACGGGCGGATTTAGAATACTTTAGCGGGGGGCCGCACTCTGGAAATAGACTAGACTTATCTATCCCTAAACCGCTTGCTGATGCAAATACAAGCCGGCGGATATTTTATAGCCATTCATCAACGTCCAGTAAAAGGCCAGATTTCTGCGGGGCAGATCTTTGATCATAAGAGTATAAATATATTAATACAATGCCCTTGCTGCTTGGACTCTTGTTGCTCATTGTCTAAGTTACTACAAGCTCCTCAAGTTTACTCTTGCTCCAGCTGGTGGTTGTAGTGCTGTCGGGTAATCGTCCCTTCTGTATTCTGAATCCATGGCGGAAGTTCACCCCCAATCACAAAAACCTGTTTAACTCCCTATTCTCGACAAGTGCACAACAACAAACTTACTAGATAATAGAATCAGTAAAACATCAATAAAATATTAATTGAATATTCTCTAATAGGACACAGATACATTAATAAACATTGTAACTTTGGACAAAACAATTTCAAAATAGAGGAGTAAGAGTCAATTGAATAAATGCAGGAACGTTCAGTTATGAGCTCTGTGGAGTCTGTTATGGAAGTCTTTAAAAATTCAGAATGGGTTTATTTGTTCTCCTGAGCAGAAGGGAGACAGACTGTTAACTTTGGCCCACATCAAGGCTTCGTTGATGGATATCGACCAACATCCATCCTCTAAGATGTAACTTTGACCCTAACAAAATTTATGCTAATATTATGAAATAATTTAACTCTTACAAAATAAATCTAAGCTCTTTCTAAAAATGATTAGCAGGATTAACTTTTAAAATCAGTCAAGTATTTGGGTTTTGTTGAGAAAGATTCGTCAATTGAATTGATATTGGTATGTTGAAATATATTAAACCATCTCATGATGAAACGACCTGTATGGCTTGCTTGGTGAAGAGTGAAACTGCTGAAGCGGTGTTATGCGTTGGCATTGCTGAACTTACAACAACGTCAGGACCCTTTTCAATTATCTCGTAAGAATCCTTCATTTTTTCTGCCTTTTTCAGCAATTTTTCCAAGTCCTCAGTTATAGTCCCAGAACTTAACAAATGAAGAAACATAAAAATTTATTATTATTATTAAGTTAATATAACACACACTACTAATCTATTAATCAATGTCTAAAAGGTATAGCAGAGTTAATCAACAATTAAGTCTTATAAATAAGAAATTGTCCCCCATGTCGGCAATGGTATCATTGAATTCTATCAACATTAGTTTCAGCACGATGCAATGAAAAGATTTGTAACATTAATAATATTAATAATATTTTAAACACAAAAATCTCCTTTCCAAATGTTAAGTGCAAGATTGCACATTCAAAGTTATTATTTACTATAGTTTATCTCATTCAGGATCTTCTTCTGATAATGACATCACATTTAAAATCTCCAAGTAAGTTAGTTTTTTCATTATTTTTTTCATATTAACTGGCCGAAATAAGAATGTCACAATCAGACCAACTTCATATTCAAAACCCATGCATCCAATTCTTTGGATACAGTATCCATGTTGATGCCAAGGTTGAGCTCATGCTTTGAAGCAATCAAGCTGTTAATAAGTTTTAACAAATTATAATTACAATTATTAATTATTTATTAATAAGTTATTAAAGGTTAGGATTACAATTTCATTGTAGCTTGAGTTTATGAGAAAGTTCAGAAATAAAAAATTATTTTATTTAGTACATTGTCGAATATTGTCAGGAATTTTTGGTGAATAAATAAATAATTGATTATCAACAACAATATTTGTGTTAGGGTTTAAACAAAAAAAAGCAAAGGTGATAACTGACATTGCACATTGGAACAGATACGGAACTATGGCATTGTATCCCCTTTTTATGGCCAGTAGGACTCCAATGTATGCCGACATAGCCACAATTTTGTTCTTGAGCCTGGTTCAACACTTTCAGTGAGAGATTTTTTCCTCAAATTTACTGACATTTGTAATTCTTACTCAGGGCATTTGGTTAGTTTATCCTTGTGTAATGATGACATCATTTGAACCAAATCCTGCACCCTCGCAGGGTTGAACGTTGGACTCGACATCTCTTCTGAAAGTGTTTAAGCCAAATAAATTGACATCATTGCTGCGCTCATTAATTAGGTGATCCTTCACTCCCATTCTGAACCATAACCTTTGACCTTCTCGACACCGATTTCCAGGCCTCTCATCCAATGGTCAGACAGGAGGTAATGAAACACAACTTCAAAATCACTTCCCACATTCTGACCATTTTCCATATTTTTTGCTTTTTCTCTGCTTTCGTGAGACATAGGTAAGTCTGCCTAAAAAACAATTTGAATCTATTAAGAACTTGCTAGGCAATTTCATTATCATATGATGTAAATGTATATTTATTACAGAGTATTACTTATCATTAATAAGCATTTATTATTTGAATGTATCATTTTGTAACGGATGATTATACATTTTTCACCACATAAATACAACCTTGACAAGGAAATCATTTTTGGCCTCATCATTGAAAGGGCTCCTACAGCACATCTGCCCAAGAAAAAGTTCCTTTCCATCCACCACAAACCTTTTTACCACCTCCACTGCCAAGTCTCTTTTGGAAAATAAAAGTTAAATGTGGCACATTTGAAGTTATTTCCAAGTGCATAAAAAGTAAATAAACAAATAAAATCAAGATATGTTTAAGTATTAATATTAATCTGCTTGGACATGAAAACATGAAGATCAACTTTTAAAGGAGTCGAGTGATGGAAGTGATCATTCATCACTCAGTTGATTCCAAAAACCACAACTTACCAGCAATCCCTCAAAAACCACATTAAAGTGGAAATCTCAAACCTTAAATGCTCCTTCTCACATTTCCTAGCCAGACATTTGGCAGCTTCAGAGACATGGTTCGGAACACTCCCCAAAGTGTTTCCGATGACAATGGCAAGCTCCCATTCGCCACCTCGAATTAGTTTTGACATTGCCAACTGAAACAAAAATAAACTACATTGTCAATCACAAAGTTTCAGCATCTCGTTCGAATGGCAGATTTAAATGACCGTTCAAATTCTACTCGAAGTCCAATTTCAATGAAGCAAGTTTATTGGTCGATCTGTACATTAACGTGCTTGTTTGCTATTCACTCACGTCAACATCGTCCATTGCCATGTGACAACAAGCTGCAAGGATGGGCGAGCCAGAACAAAAATATTTATTAGCCATCTCGTTCATTATTTTCTGCAGCCTCCTGAAAACATGCATCAAGTTATGGTTGGTATTTAAGTACAAATTATTACCAATAAATATTACATAATTAGTACCAATAATTATTGCATATGAATGAAATCATTTAATGATGGATTTCAAAGTAAATCAATTAAATGTAAAACACAACCAACATTTTAACATTAAAATCCTGTGCAGGAGCACAATCTCCTTGATCTTGAGAGTTGGTCTTGTAATCCTTCCCAGGGTTGCTCATTTTATTCCAGTTGCTGGCAGTCACCACCATTGCCTCCAGATAATTTCCAAAACTCAGGTAGTGGTCTGTCAAATCCTGAGTTTTGCCCAAAGAAGCAAAATACAAGAGACCCTCTTCATCCACAACGTCGTCCTTCTTCAGGTCGAAACATCTCCTTCAATATAGAATATATTGATTCTTTGTTGGTACATCTTGTGTTCCATGCAAGGAACTAATAAGCAAGTATTCACAAAGTTTTACTGAGCTAAATAATTAATAATCAATTGAGTTTGCTTGCTAATAAATATGAAACAATAGAAATCACCTTCGTCAGCATACATTAAAATGAACAAATTATTAATAATTTAGAGGAATACATCACGAGTACCTGCCAAGTGACAACAATTCAAGTCAAAATCAAAACACTTTTTAAAGATGCAAAATTTACATGCTTATTTGATTGAAGAATGTTTGCTTCTTACAAAGCAAGGAACAATTGCTGATATATAATAAGTTGGAAATTCATTAATTAGTAAGCAATTTACTATCAGTTTCAGTCAAATTATAACTAAAATGATTAACTAACCTCTCCATGAGTGACCTCCAATACTCCAAAGACACACTTGGGGCAATTGCAAGGGCCTTATCCCACTGCATGAATTGAAGTCAAAAGCATCTCAATCAATAAAATCAAATCAAAGTCACTGAAATCTTAGAGTTTTTGAAGCAACCTCTTGCAGATGGGTGAGGATTTCACAGCACTTTTCTAGGTTTCCAAGGTTCATTTCCATCTGAATGGCTCGAACAAGTCTTTCCGATCGAAATCCAGGCCAAGTTCTCGAGTTTCCCATCACGAGGCTGCTGCCACCACCCTCGAACACCACAGCCTCCGACTGAAACAATTGAAATCAGGCAGATGGGTAAATTAATAAACTTAGGATTGAACCTGCATTCAACTAACATTTTAAAACATTAAACAAAATGTAAATGACAGTATCATTATCAAGGCAATGATGAAATAGGAAGATAATCTCATTCTATTGCATTACATTACATTACCATGACATTTACCATCTTAGAGTTGATGAGGTGTTTGTGGTGAACAATTCCACTTTTGTAGTTTTCAGGGAGCAGACTGATGTCCTTGCCGCATTGAACATCGACCAAGTTCCACAAGTTCTCATGACCAAATGAACCCTGAAAGTCAATCATTCATTGATTGACCAATTGCCAATAAATCAATACTGGATAAAAAATCTATATAAGATTAAAATATTCCTATACATAATATGCATGACTTAATCATTATAAAGTTGCTTACCACCCATAGTTTTGAAAACAATTCTCATAAGGCATACCATGAAAATTCTTTCCTAACAAATTATATATTCTGAAACACTGGCAAGTAAGAGAATTGAGCACTGAAAGTTGCAAATACAAAAATTATAAAACTAAAATCTTACCCCCACAAAACTGGAAACCTCTCTGAATGCTTCTTGAGTTTGTTTTCCAGTTGAAAACAGTTTGGACAGGTTCATGGAGTAATTCCCACAAAGTCCAGAAGAGGACGAGGATGACATTGGCATTGGAACTGTTTTTGTTGCAATGACATTCCTTACTCAGTTAAAATGATTAAATGCATAATGCCAAAATAGGAATTAAATTTCCATAAGAATCACAACATAACATATTTTAACTGATGTTTACTACAATAAATAACCAACATTTGAGGCTAAAATAGCACAAACTTTAGCAAGAACAGAGGAGACAGATGATCAACTTCTGCTTAGATAACATTCGTGAACATTTTTCTCAATTTTGAAATTACACTCTATTTCGTTACATTCGTCAAAACGTAATTAAAAGTAATTGTTTTGAAAAGCAAACTTTTTAATCTGCATTTCTTAAAAATTTCCATCTCTTGGACAAATTTTGCATTTGCTAATTAAAACTAAAATAAATAAATAAATTAAGAATTAAGGCCATCAGACAACTTGATGAGTGACTGCAGACATCTTGGAATGGATGATCGAGCAGGAGTTTGACTTGGAGGGGAAGAACGAGTTTCGAGACGTTCGTAAGTCGAATTGTTGAATCTCTTGACGATGAAGCAATAAGAAAAGGTCTCTTCCAATGACACGCAAGACCTGAGAATCAATTTATATCGGATGAAGAATTTCATTTCTTTTGCAAAAATAATACAATGTACTTTTATAAAACATTTTTCTGAAAAATATATTCGATTAGAAACTATAAAAAAAGTTAGAATGGAATTTGTTGCCTTTGGTGATTAAATATTTGTAGTGGTTCTGGATCCGTTGTAAACAGCAATAAATAAGTAATAAGCGATAACCTTTCAATATTGACATTCCAAATTATGGTAAAAACAGTCCTATAGTAAATGACATTTTAAAGTTAACAAAATATTAACAAATCGCTAACAACAATAATGAATACTTATTAGTAATCTTGCAGAGTATAAAGTTTACTAACCATAAACATCAGCACCGTGATGTCTGATGGCATCGATGAAACGGCCTTTACTGATATCCCAGACGAGTATCAGGGAGTCCCAGCTGCCTGAAAAGAAAATATGGGGGAGTTCTGGACACCACATGAGTCCCCTCACTGGTCGACTGTGACCTGTCAAAGTGTGCAGGCATTCCTCCTTCAGTGTGTCCCAAACTTTAATGCAGCTGTTAAATGCATATGAATTATTGACATTTTATTGAAATCAAGTTTGAGGAAAGTCTGCAAATAGAAAGTAGCTGGCTAATATATATACATGTGTGTATGTGGAATATTAGTAACTTCTATTTTACGAATTTCTAGAGAATCGAATTTCTTTATTCTTAAGATTGCATCTTAATTTTTTATAATATGCAAAATATAATTACATACAAATTATAATTAATATGTTTAAAAAATAATAACTCAATAATACATACACATAAGCATTGAATGCCTACCAGTCATCAGAACCACTCAAGAGGATCCAGCTGTAAATTGGTGACCACTTCACTTGAAAGACACGAATTTCATGTCCTGATTTAGTGAATTAGTAACTATTAAAATGATAAATAATAATAACATTAACAATAATATATTAGGAATGCAAGAGAAAGTGGGGAATTTTACATCAACCATGAATCATTTCAATAAACATTTCTTTGAGGCCACCAAAACAGTTCCACAGCAACAGGGCATTGACGTAAATTATACAGGAAAGCAACGGGTACTCTGAAGAATAGTTACTTCAGCCCAAGAATAGTTAATCTGTGGAACAAGCTTGATGAGGAGACAATATATTCAGAATCAATGCTCCATTGATTCTATTTAAAATAGGACTACGGAATTTGGATATCGAATTAAAAAGGAGCAGTTTATCACGCAGACATTAATTAGTCAACTTAAACCACAATAAATTAATATTATGTTATTTATTTTTTATATTTTTATGTTATGTTAATGTTAAAATCCTTTAATTTTATTAGTATTTACTTATTATTTAAATTAGAATTTAAATGTAACCATATTCATATATTTATTATTATATTATATGTTTATACCTCTGCTTTAATTTCCTACTTTCAATAAGATTGCAGTCGTTATCGTAACAATGTAACTCCTGTTTGTCACAATCCAATGACTTAGTAGCACTGATGTAAATAGTTTTGAAAACAAATCCCTATTTACAATGGGTGTCATTCCATAAATAATAATATGTGGGTAATCAATCAAAATGCTTCACATAAATAATACAAATTCCCAAGAATTACTCTGACAAAATAATTACTTATTTGAATGAAATACCTGGAAGAACCTTGATGGTCTCCTGATTGACTTTCACCAACCTCACCCTACCATCTCCACATCCAGTTGCAATCGTGTTGCTAATTAAATTATCAACTAATTATTATTACTAATAATAATTTATTAGCTATTATTATTATTCATTGGAATGTAATGAATATGTAAATTTTGAATTAAATTTAAAATTGTGCCGAAATAACTTAGTTTTATCATATTTACAAAATTTTTAGTTGAAAATATTGTGGTATGTTGAGAATCAGCTTTTGTGGTTTTAAGGGAAACATTTTGTGACCACAACACAACATTTTTACCACCACAATACTACACAATACTACATCCAGCAATGCATTACATTACATTCAACACCTCATGCATCTACAGTAATAGAACACATTTTGTAAGAACTTACACCTCACTTGGATTCCAATCACATCCATAAACTCCACTAGGATGTTTATGGAAGTCCACTTTTCCTGACTTTATGTCTTGAACCACCCTTAGAAGACCAAGGCAGTTAAAGTTATTAATTTTAATTTATGTCGTTAAAGTCTTCGTCATCAGCTTTTATCATTTACATTCATTGAATAAATAATTTTCCAAGTTCAGTTAATGTACAACACCATCTTAAATAAGCACTAAATGTCGATGTCAAACTTGACAAACAGGTCGAATTTAATTATGACACATTCATACATTAGCTTTTCGTTAGCCACATCATTGCATTGAGATATTTTATATATTGCAATGATTTCATTTCAAATAAAAATTGTTTAATTATTAAAAAAAAAAATTGATAAAAACTGATTTTACAGATTGCCATCCTCCCCACAAGAAGCAAGTTTTGATGGAGCATTACGATTCCATGCCACTCTGTAGATTTTGCCAGCATGCTTGAATTATACGACAACAATTTATACGACGGGTTCGTTATTATTCATTGTCATTATTAATGTTGTTATTACAGTAAGATCTTTCACAATTGTTAATATTACAACTTCCACAGTCGTCATTAATATGCAGTATTTCAAAACCCAATTAAAAATCATCTAATTAAAAATATTCGAATAAAGATGTTTTTATTGAAATAGCAGAAGTATTAAGATTAAAAATCAATAATTAAATAGTCAAAAGATGCTGAAACAAAACTAACCTCATAAAACTTGTGCTCAATGCAATTTCTGATCAAATCCCAAACCTGCACTCCATTCTTGTCTGTTGCTATAGCCAGCTTGTCACCATCTGGTGACCATGCCACTGAATAAATAATGCCTGAGAAGTTCATTGAATTGACCTGCAATTACAATGAAAACATAAGTCTGTGAATAAAGGTGTTTCAAAATTCAAGTCAATTAAAAAAAAAAGATATAATCACCTGATAAATTGTAAACTAAAAATAAATCATTACTTGTTTACATGATTACATGTAGTAATTTCATTGTAATCTGACCAGCGACATATCGGAAATGTCCCAGATCTTCAGGTTGCCGTCAAATCCTCCAGAGGCAAAAAGATTTGGATTTTCAGTGTGAAACTCACAGTCAAACACTGTTTCCACATGACCCTGCGGCGTCAAAAATAAATGAACCTCCCTTGAATGACTTGGAATGTGGGAGTAATCGGCTCTTACGCATGCTTTAATAAAATTATACAAATTGAACAAAATTAACCTCCTTCAAGGCTATCTTTCAATTCAACAATAATTAATGTTTTTGGAAAAAAATGTATTATTGCTAAGAGAGGTATTTGGAGAAATCTTGAATTTGAAAATGAGCAGAAGCATGACTAAATCTTTAAAATAGTTTGCCAGTTGTTAACTGAATAAATTAATGTATTAACATAAATGACTCACCATTTCCTTGTAGAAACTCCATTTCTTCTTTCTGAGATTGTACATTCCAACTCCTCCATCTGAGAAAGTACATAAAATCTTTCCGGGAGGAAATTCTATGGAATTTCCCGAGTTCTTTTTTCTCTGCGGACGAATGTCAAGGGAGGACTTCTTGTCATCTTCATCTTCATTGTCGACAAAAAGGATTGAGTGGAAATCAGTCAGGTTCTTGAGTTTTGTTGGAAGTGTTAAAGTGGGACTTGTTTGTGATACATTCCATAGGGTTAACTTGGAAGAGTGGGCTTCTGAGGAGGGTAAGTTGAAAAATAAAATGATATCATAATATTTATAGGTAATCATAAAGTGTTCTATAGAATTTGATATTTATGACTGTAAATCCATGTTAATAATCAAAATTACATGAATGCTTAACAAAACAAATAAAACTTACTAATGAAACAATATTCATTTTGATTTATCCAATATTTCAAATTTATTGAATTATTGATTTGAATGTTAAAATTTCAATTTGTTATTTGACAATTCAAGCTTATAAAACATTTTAGCAAAACTGCACCACTAAACATTTAAAATTAGAAAGAATGCATTGGGCAAAAAATTGAAATAGACACATGCAGGTCAATCATTTGGAACCTGTTGTGACAAACATCCCTGGTGCAGATGTCACCCAAGTCAAACAAGAGAGTTGATCAGAGCCCATCCAGCTGAACATCATGAGAACACAAGGAACGCTGACATCAACCAGACGAATGATGTTGTTTTGCGTCAGAACCAAAATATATTCTGAGGAGAGATTATCCCAAGTCAACTCCTTCACCTTGCAGACTTCATTCTCATTGGTCAGCTCTGGTGCTAAAATGTTCTTATGGACTTTACCTGTTGATTATTTCATTCAGGGAATGCCAATTTATTTGCTTTAACTTTGAATATAGGGTTTAACTTTGGAGAGTCTTGAATAGTGGTCAAAAGATCAATGCCAGATTTATCTAGGTTGAGGCCCACAAGCCTCTGTGCCAGTCCTGTTGCACCCCCATCCCAACAAGCAAAAAAAGAGGTTTCTTTGGTTGGTGGAGGCCCCTGTGCAATGGCACATGCCAACCATGCCTGCCTAAATCCAAATATTGCAAAGGATGATGGAGAAGCTGGCTATGATAAGATTCTGGCAATGCATTCTGTAATGGCCCAAAAGATTTCCCATAACGCAAGTTGTAATGATGAACTAGCCAAATATATTTTAACCAATGTTTTAAAATATTCTTCTAAACATCAGCTTTTTCTAACCATTTCCAAACAATGAGATGGTTCCATTAATGTGACCAATGGCAACTTTGCAATCATAATGGTGATGTCTGGCAATGCATGGATCAGATGTGAAAGACTTTGCACCTTTCCATGATTTAATTTCATCATTTGTTCCACATCTCCACACCAATAAACCCTCTGTAAGATATTAATGAGTTGTGAAAATAATGAACTCAACATTTTAACTTTTTTTTGAATAACTGAATGACTACCAGCCTTTTTCACATAGAAGAGCCAAACAGCTGTCCTCACAAACTTTCCAGAATATGGAACGAATAGAAGAATAAGAATCAGAAAGAAGATTATCATAAATTTTTGATTTAGAAGCTATGCTCCAAACAATGATATGCTTGAAATCTGCTGAAGCCAGTAAATCTTTCCTATTTTGATTCCAGGAAATGCACACAATTCGACTTTTGTGGCAGCTTAAAATGCCATCCAGTCTGTAGTCCTTGCGAAATGCATCACGCTTACGAAAGGTAGAACTAGTTTTACAAAATAATTCACTAAATCTAATAGAGTTGGCTATACTTTATAAACATAGATGGCCATAGAGGAGCAGTAAGCAAAGTTTCCATCGCAAGTTGCACTGATATCAGAATTCCACGGCTGACTTCCAGCTGTGATTAGACCCACTTGCTTCATGTTTCAAGCGCCTCAACCTCGATCCTAGAGAACAGACCCGAAAAACTTCCCAACGTAAATCTATGATGCGTCCTGAAAAATGTCGCTTGGCAACGTAAAAGTCACGGAGTTGAGCCATGAAACCTCATATTCACACGGATATTTTATTATGTTCGTCGTGCTAAATTCCAAATCAAATGAGCTCATTTAAAACTCTTCAGAATCTTGAAGGCAAGTAACAACTCCATCCAGCGTGGCCAGTTTTATTATCACAGTAGAATCAAAAATCCATAACACCATTCCCTTTAATGGCACTTATAAAAAGCAGTCGACATGCTGAAAACTAAACTCCTCGAAAAATCAATTCATCAATTTCTTAATCAAACTGGAAAGGCACAATAGATGGCATTTTTAATAGCACCAACTGACCGAGTTGGGTGAGGAGTATTTGATCATTCAATTCAGATGTGTGAAACAATAACTTGGAAAACAACGGAGCTCAATAAATTTACATTTTTTATGAAGAACACAAGGGAATTAATGGGAGAGAATTACAAATATGTCTACGAAAACGTTAATTAAATACAAACCAACGAAAACAAATTCATCCATCAATAAAATTTTCAGCTTAATCACAAATTTGAAAACAGAAAAGCGTTGATTTTTAAATAAAAGTCATTACAAATTGATATCATGCTTTGCTGCTATCTTGGAATCACTAACTGTCCTAATGATGTCATATCAAAACATCACAGCTGGTTCAGTGAACGTGGGTTGTCACAAAAACCGGTCATACATCAGTAGAATGTATAGAATTGAGGCTAGGAAATTGAAAAATTGAAACAAAAATACAAATTCACAATTTTTGGGGAAAACAAAATAATTTTTCATTTCACATCAAACAAGCTGTTCAATCAGTCAAGGCTTTGAGCAAAAAGGCACTTCTGATCAGCCATGATCAAATAAGCAAGAGTTCAATCCCAGCAACTGAGACAACAAATAGATTTGTGAGAAAACAGCAGCAACAACAAGAGAATATCAACAAGATGCAGAGGATGATGCATTGAGTCATCTCTCAAGTGGCAACTCATGGATCAACAACCTGATCGACATCTCGGAAATGCAACAAAAATTCAACATTTCAAGAAATATTCTCGCATCTCAACAGAGATGATTCCTCAGGAATATGAACCTCAAAATGGAAATAAATAATCGTGGATTCTAAAACAACCAGTTGCTAGACTGAAGCCAACCATTTTGAAACCCGTTACAAAGTAGCCCTCCGTTGAAGCTTGTTTGGCATCATATTTCACTGCCTCTTTACATTAACATCTGCAAAAATAAGGAAGATATGCAACATCATCTTAAAAAATATCATACCAATAAAACTCCATTCATTGACCAAAATATATTTAAATATCTTGTTAGAATAGCTTCATTGACTTTTCTTTGAAATTCAACAAATCAGAAAAATTATTAGGAAAAACTCTTAAATTTTCAATGTTGACTTCAAAATTAATATTAATAATCTTGTGATTAATTAATTATGAGAATTTCATGAGTATAAAACTGTCATCGTATAATTTAAACTTTGCAGAGTTGAAAAGCAAAAAACTATTTAATTTATTTTATTAATTTGGCTTGTGGCAGGTTGGCAGAACCGGTTGCCTTCCTGCATGTGGCGGTAATGGCAACGGTCGTAATGTATCGTGTTCGCAACCTGGCCTGCACCACCGGGGAGCTCCCTCGGGTAGGGCACTACATATAAATGGTAGATCGATTAAAAAGTGCCTCCACATCCTATAATTATTTATTATTCCATTATCTATTGATTAATATAATATGTTATTAATTAATCTATTTATGGTTATTGTGATTAAAGGAATTTATTCATTACCTAAAAATTCATTGTTATAAAAATTGTATTAATATCGATGACTTTGCACTTATTCTTTAACAAATCAAAAATTATTTTAAACCAATCATTTCTTGAAATTTTTTGCCCTCCAAAAATAAATGGAACAATTTGCCAAGCAAATTCTACAAATGAATTGAATGTTGAGAAAAAAAAGAAACAAAAACATGGAAAATGGACATTAACTTAAAATAATTTGCTATGATTAAATAAAAAGAGCTTAGAAAGAGCTAATTGCAAGTGTGTGTGATGCAGTTTTCTCAAGCTTATGAAGCAGACGCCTCCAGATATGTAACCGCCCACCCACAGCCTCCTTGCTAACTACTAATAAGTTATCTGACATAACAATTACTACTTATAGCAACTTGGATTGTGCTTAATTAAGTTAATTTTTATTAAGAAACTTTATTTGTAAACTGAATGAAGTGCATCTTCAGCATCTTAACTTAAACTCAAAGAATTCACTAGGAATGAATGTTTTCATTCATGTGCATGCACTAAAGACTAACTTTAGTTAACTTTAAATTTAGAAGCTTTACTTGTCACCTTAATAATAATTATGTGGGATTAAAATCCAACTGGCCAATATTTAAGAAAAGGCAATAAATGAAAAGGCTAAGAAATTTTCAAAAAGAAACATAAAATAATTAACCAATAAAAACGAATAAAATCTAATCAATTAAAAAAACTAATGCATTGTAATAAAATGTATCCAACATGGAGAAGTCTCAATGTCTCTTGAGGTGAAGTCCCAAGTGGTCAGACCGGGAGAAGGACCGGGTGCACTTGGTGCACTTGAAGGGTCGATCCCCGGTGTGCTTCCTCTTGTGCCTTGTCAACTCGTCAGATCTTGCAAATCTCCAGTTGCAACCCTCCCAGTCACAGATGTATGGTTTTTCACCTTCACAATTCAGATAATGAATTTTATATATTTATTTATTGACATAAATTTAATGTGGATTTAATACATTACTCAGATGGGCAAATTCTTTAATTACAGAACTGTTACTTAAAGATTTGCATTCTTTATATTTAAATGATTTGAGAACAAATTCCTGTAATTCTCATTTGGTTTTGGTAGGTGGCTAGCCATCCTTGTGCTTCGTGAGTGACCCCATTCAGAAAGAAGGAATAAATTAGAGAAATTTTAATGTTTTGACGTCTCAGATGGACAGAATCTGTGTTGGTCCAATTGAAATTATTTCATTGGTTCATATACATCTGACTTATTCCTTCTCACAAATCTTCATAAAAATTACCAACCGAAAAAAAGAAGGATTAATTACTCAGGTTCATGAATCACCAGGGCAAGGAGGGTTTAATTTGCGGTGTAAATGTAAATACAGAAAATCGTGATGGCTTGTTTGGTTGGCACAGGTCTGGTCTATAATTAGTCACCTTCTAAAATCACTCTCCCATTAAGTTCGTTCAAAGACTCTTGCGTCATGCCATGTAAATATCTATCAAACGTCAATTCATGTTGCTTTTGATCTACATGATGCATGCAGTGCTCCAAGAAAGACATTCACCGATGTCTGACAATTTCTGTCAAAATAAGACATAATCTTCTATCATCACATGAGTCTTCGTTTGCACGGCAAGCATCAACATGTGTTAAAGATGACATGAAGAGCAGTTCTATAAAATGTGCAGTAACATTTTATAATAATAGATTTTTAATTGTGTTTAAAAACACAGCAACAACAAGCATAATAATGACAACAAGAAGAGTTAAGAAAGTTAAGTTATAAAAATCTTGTCCATGATAATTGACATGAGGAAAGTTGAACATCTTGCTAACGTCAATATCAACCAATAAGCTTCTTAACTTTTAGTGCTTGCAATAATTTCTGCAAGTCTTAAAACCATTTTTATGATTAAATTTGCATAGAAATATTATTTTATTTATAATTTCATATTTAAAAGTCTTCTTGCACTTAAAGAGATCCTCAGGTCAGAACCTGGCCATATTAGTTAATAATTAATTAATATTTTATTTTTATGCATTTTTATACATTTCTCCAACAACTCATATTCTTTATATTCTTATCTTTTTAAAGATTTATGCATGTTATTCACTGTTTCTTTCTTCAAACCATCAACATTGAAAGCTAACAAACAACATAAAAACAACACAAAATAATTAAAGGGTCAGTCTCAAGGGAGTGCATGCTTCTGTTATCAAAGTGGTCTCGTTGCACCAATGGAATAAAAATGGCTGTCAACGTGCAACAAACATTAAGGAGAGAATTATTCCAGTCACTTTGTGAATAACTAACCAGTTACAATCTCCACACAGATGGTTGTTCTACAAGAAATTATTCAATTGCCCGTTACGTTGATGCCACTTCGTGTCATGTTAACGCCACCTTACGTTACATTAATATCTCAAACAGCTCCAGAACATTTGTGACTGAGGAGTTCAGTTTGTCAAATTAAAAGGTAATCAATCCTTAAGCAGATTCTATCCCTTTTTCTCTGCAGTGTATTAATTTTTATTGGAATTATTTTTGTAATGCTAAATAAGAGTCTGGTCAAATCATATCAGATAAATCAAAAACCAACTACTCAGGCAGTACAGATTACCTAAACTAAAAATTACTAAACTTTTTAATATTAGCTGAACATGATACAACAAATCTCACATCAATATGTATTTTGTATCAATAGGGATCCTGTGAGATACATTGAGATGTCTAATTGTTATTGTGGGATTACAACATATTCTCACAACCATTCTCAGAGAAGCACGCTCATTGGTGAACATATTTGTTTGTTTTTTTTTTTTGCATAAATGCGATTGGAATCTTGCTTTTCGTTCGATACATTGATGGCCTTTTAAAAGCATAAAATATGATCATTCATCGACATCATCTTTTGAACGGTATAAAAATTACTAATAAGGATGACAGGTAACTCAGTACAAAGATTAGCTGTTGCAAAATATTGCAACAACAAAACTTATTTGCTCTATTCTCAGCTTATTAAAGTGAATGATGCAGCATGAAAAAGCTAAAGGCCAGAGTAAACACAATGCATGTTGTGGTTGTTTTGGAGTCCATGGGAATCTCTAGGGCATTAAGCATTCATCAAAATATTGAGCAGAGCCAGCTTAATAAAAAAGAGGCACGTCAGAAGAGCAGCCCTTTTCACAAACAGAAAAGCTTTAGAGATATCAATCACAGACTCGATTCACCGTTTGTAGACCGGTCTGGCCTCTCCGTCGGCAACGCCCGCATTCACGGTCTACCGAACTTATGAAGGAGACTTCACCGAAGATTAAAGTTAAGAATAAAAACCAATCGTGCGTAATGTCTGACAAGATAGAGTTCTTCAAAAGAATTAGCAGAGCAAATGACTTAACTCGTGCTCGAGTCTTTCGATCGGTCGTTAAATTAACTTATTAAACGAAGGAGATATTTTTAAATGCATTTTTTCAATAACTTTTTTTTAATATGCTCATTAAAAAGTCATCTATCTGCTCAATTCTAAATCAATTAATCAGTTACAAAAATCCAATCTGCAGAATGGATTCCTAGGCTTCATAACATCGCGTTTCAACGGCTCACAAAAGCAAACCTCGATGATAAAGCAAATTTGCTCACGAAACAGCATTCTAAAAACATTCGAAAAAGAAAAAATTAAATGAAATAAATTTGTGCTGTGCTTGTCAGTATCAGTTACTATGAATTATAAATGCTTTTATATCATTTTTTTATATCATATCTGAGATTCTGAGATGTGAGAGCAGAACTACTCCTAGGAAAAATGGAGAATTATATAAACTGATTGGAAATCACAAACTATGTGTTACTATCATAAAAAAAAATATATCATAAGTTAGAAATAATAAGCAAATACTTAAAATTTAAAAAATAAATTTAGTTTGAACTTAAGAAACGTTACGAGGAGATGTGTCATTTAAAATGGTTTCTCCTCCGGAACATTTGACTGTTTTGTCAAAGAATCACAATTTCAAAATCATTTTACTTTTAAAAAAAGACAGAAAATGATGGACATAAAGCAGGTAAATAAATGCAACAATGATGACATCAATGCTAACAATAAAACATCAAGAGTTTTTTGCCTGCATTGACGTTCGAGTCTTGGGTGAGAATATAAACGCCTCTTACAGACCCGAGAGAAAGATTGAGAATTTCTTTTGAACGGATGTCTGGATGAAAGGATGAAAGAATTTGCAGGACAAACAACGAGCAGTCGGCTAATGACACGACGGATGATGTCACACGCTTTTCACGAATTGTCATGAGAAGCAAACATCCTTCTTAACGCCCTGTTCATCATGCAGTTACCAGCCCATCTCATTCGTGATCAATAAAGCAAATAAATAGAATATTCAATCTAAATTCTCAGCTTCTTGTTGGATTTACTCATGGATATAAATTATAAAGAATATAAAAAATAAATTACAATTACTGGTGGATACGATGGTGACCCATCAAAATAGCCCAGGACAAAATAAAATAGCCCAAGATAAAATCATCCTGTCAAAACAGCCAAAAAAAAATTATTTTAAAACTTATTTAACTGAATAAAATCGTAAATTAGTCACATTAAATTAGTTAAATTGTGATATTGTAAGCAATTCCATGTAGGTAATCGAGAGTTTCCGTGTTGCCTTAGGTTGGACTATGAAGACGTTGATTCAATTGCACATACTTAACCTTTGATGCTTCTGCTTGTCTGTTACCTGCCTGAAACTTGTGAGGTTGATCTCCACTTTATCCTGTTCTTTTCGAAACTGGCCAACGGGTTTGAATGATGGATGATGAAAATCAATTGTTTGTTGAAAACTGCGATGCCATACTTCCTCTGAGTTATTGTTCTAGGTAAACCATTGTTGACAAGATCGCAGACATTCATTAGGGGGATGGCAAACCGAGGTTCTGCTCTGCGCTTACGTAATTGTTTTGCCAATGTAGTTGCCTTTCCAGTAATCAAATCTTTCTAAAAGATGAGACAGAAGAGACGTTCGGGTTTTCAAAAAGGTTCGTCAGCTAAAGCCATTACTTAACATGTTAAGCATGAAACAGCCAGTCAAAATGCTGTTTGACAATTGTTCAACTGACTGGATGCCTTTTCCATCTAGGCCAATGTTTTTGGAGGAAAGAGAATGGACTGTCTGGCAGACAGCTATCGCGATGATGAAAACATCTGTGTCCATGTCTAGATGCTTTTGGCTTTAAGTTGTGTTTCAAGCATTGACGTCACGTTGGAAATGTTGCCCGATTACTGGAAGGACATCCACATTGGAAGAAAAAGATGGAATCACAAAGCTGAATCTCGGTTTGCATATGGCAACACAGAAACTCTTGATTATCTATGCGGAATTGCTTACAATATCACAATTTAACTAATTTAATGTGACTAATTTACAATTTCATTTAGTTAAATAAGTTTTTAAAATAAATTTTTTCGGGGCTATTTTGACGGGGTTCCGGATACAATGTACTTCCAATATCAACAACAACAAAGACCTACTTAATGCAGACAATTCGATGCACAAGTAGCAGCTTAAAAGTCATGAAGGGTGAATACGTCAACCTTTGATCGTGGCTCGTTTTACAGAATGTGTTCCCAGGACAGTGTGAAAAATAAGAGTTATTCTACATTTCAACCTCATCAAAAACAAATGTACAAAAATAGTGCAAATTCCCCAAGTAACATGAAAATGTTGAACCCAGCTAATATTGTAGTCAAAGAAAATGTAACATGCCACGTAACTTTATTTTGCTAATATCACTAAGCAAAACTGAAAACAATTATGAGTAATTGCACATGATTGCATCTCCATGCTTGAAGTCAGGTACACATGCATCCAAACAATGACTTTCTCAACCTACCTGTGTGTGTCCTGTCATGGGCTTTCAGGTGAGAACTCTTGGAGTAAATTTTGTCACAGCCATTGTGCGTACATCTGTAAGGACCAAACCTTGGCTTCTTCTTGGAACTTTTCTGCACAAGCGAAGGATTGAATACAGAATTTTCTGGTAATGCAGGCACAGGGACGTTGGCATTAGTGTGCCGTCCCATCCTCGGGCATGCGAACGAAGGTTGGACGATCTGATGAGCGGTATATTCTGTAGGATTTGATCTGAAAGTTGTTTCAAAATTTCAATCTTTGAGTATATTTGAGAAGCTTAGATGTTTACGTTTATGATGTTATCAGCTTGATAGGATTCAGCAATAATTTTCAAATTCAATTTGACATTTAGTTGTATTTGATGTCTTAATTTGGTTTTTTATCACACTAAATTAGCAAAGCATCAATTATTAGATCCAACATCTCTATTATAAAAATAGAAAACATTTATTAAATGCATCTTTTTCAACATTCTTCCTAAATTTAAACTTAATTTTAACATTAAAAATGTGAACTACCTGCTCATTGTCTGAAGCCACATGTTAAAGAAAGCCTGGTGATCTAAAATATCAAAAGTTCCATTTAATATTCCAATGAATTGAAGCTCGTTAAACATTAAGAAATATCATTCCTGGCAGGACAACAATGATGACAGTGAAACAAGTTCTACTTGGACACAATTCACTAACTCATAAGCTGACTAGAATCAGGCTGCAGAGGAGGTCCGAGGCATGAATCCAGCTTTTCACCCCGGGGTTCGACTCCCAGCCTTTCCTCGTTTCTCTGACCTAACTGTGGGTAGAGGCTGTTTTGAAGGAATGGATGGGTGCTGCTAATGGTCGGTGAGCTTTCAAAATTAGATGGTGCTCCAATAGAATGTGGATTGGATAAAGAACCAACAGATGGCCAGGTGTTTTTGAACATTTGTGGGGTACTGTCGGGTGGACGCCGTGCCGAAATCATTTCCAAAGTCGGAACTGGATCCGAGACCATGTGATCGAGAAAGTCTTTGTAACTCTTTTCATCCTTAATGATCTTAGTTTTTTCTACATCAATCTTTGTTACAGGATTCAATGATGTCTGTGATAAATCCAAAGGAATTGGATGCATCTCATTGACTTCCTGAGATAATAATTAAGAACTTAATTAATATTCCAAACGCTTGGAAATTTCATTTAAATTTACCTCTTTAACTGGCCAGGTACTATTGAAACAAGGCACATGCTTTGACAAAGAAAAATCTAATGCAGCCCCATCCTTAGAGTTTGAAGCATGAATTTCATTTTTGAGGAGATATGCAGGAAACGGGGATATGTCTGGAACATCTTTGAACATGCAAACTTTCAGCCAGGAACTGAAACGATCAGCAAGTTCATAGTTGTTGACTTTTGTATGAGCAGGAACCACATTAGTAAACAAGGGCCCCTCAGAGTCTTCACAATCTGGAGAGATAAATTTGTTCTGCTGGTTGCTCCTTCTCAACCACATTAAATTCTGTCGAAGGGTTCTGAAGTCGGCTGAGAAATGAGGATGGAACTTTGAATCCGAAGCATCCGTCAATGCTACGGAATCGTCTGGGTTGCCAGAAGTCGTGTTGTTGTTTTCATCTCTGGTTGGATGAAGTTTTGGGATGGAGGTGGGAATGTAACCACTGCTGGAAGAAATGCATCTGGGAAGAGACCCAACATGAGATGAATTGTTAGTGGTTGTTTTGCAGAAATCCAAATTAGTGCTGTCAGGAGAACAGACCCTGGAAAGTCTGCTGGGAGAACCTGTTTCAGATGTCCTAAGGTTGCCTAAAAGCTCATTCTTTGTGTGAAGCTGTGTGTCCATGGCAGTCGTGGAAGTCACTGGCCTCTGATTAGCAGGGTACAAGGTTGAGGGAACAAAGCCATTAACATAGGCCTCCATCTTCAGCAGAGGAGAAATGTGAGACAAGGCATCCATCACTGCTCCCTGAGGCCTTCAAAAACATCCGATAATTATTTAATCCTATTCAAATGTCAAATAATTTTTAAACTAAAGTTATTAAATAATCATTTAAATAAAGAATTTGAAATTCTAAATAGCAAAGCACAAAATTATAACTACAAAAAGACAACAGAACACAAAAATGAATGACGAGCATAAATTTCACCTGAGATGGGCAAACAATTTCAAAGGTGTGACTAAGAGTTTTTTAAAAATTACAAGTATCCTGCAAACAATCTCACAGCTCAGAAATTGCATTCTTCCTCAACAGCCATATAAAAAACATGAACCCATTGGCAGGAATACACAACTTTACGTACCTGAACAGGGCGACCAGACACTCGAATTCACAAATATCTAATAATTTAAATAAACATCGTGCGAGCGGGACTCCTGGTCTTAAGTTTTAATTGCGATCGTCACATTCACAAAAGCATTTTGAATTCTGAGAACCAATCGATATATAGCGATTCTCGTAATTGCAATGACGGTCTCAAAGTCTTAAACTAGCAGGCGAACGACTCTCGGGCTCTGCGTGGACTGAGAGAGATAAAAAGATTAAGCAATGCAACGAGGATAAAAGAAGCTTGTTAAGAAAGTCGAGAATCGAACGAACGATCGTTCCGAGCGAACGGTCCGAGAGAACGGAAGGGACAGACGAACATTAAAACTACAACTACTAAGCCTCGCTTCCTTGCTTTTTAGTTAATCCCACAAAACAAAGATTGCAAGGAGGGGTGAAAAAACTTAAGATGAAAAGATGTTTGAGACATTCAAGGCAGAGCGAAATCTTTTTTAAAGTCCGACCAGAAATATCGCAGGCCTCTTGTCATGAAACAAATGTCGAGATGATGATAACATCTCCATTTCTGTAAAATTTTTAGCGTCTTCACAAAAATGTAGTTACACAAAACATCTTATGGATATAAACCTGATATGATGCTCAGATGATACATGTTTTAAATAATCAAAATGGCTCCACGAGGCACAACCTTCAATTCAACATGATTTCTTAACATTTTAGTTCTGTTTTGATGGAAATTATACGCTATTGGGTTTATATTCAACGAGAATGATTAGTAAGAGACAGAATGGTTGAACAGATGCATGAAATCTTGGAATCATTCCTAAAAGTTAATTATAGAGAATAAATGAAGATATTGAAATGAGTTTCTGCTTGAGCTCCTGAACATATCATCGCAACATGCACAAATTTCTTTACATTAAGTTTTAATTTAATTTTATTACATTTTAATTACAAATTAGATAAGATGACTGTTCTAAAACAGTCGAATGATTTCTGCTATAAGTAAACGTTCAATCATCTCATGACAAGAAATTAACATAGTGCATTGCATAGCTAACAATATGGCTGTGGCTAGTGAGTTGAGCAGTCTCAGCTGAACTAAAACTAGAACATTTTTATAGAATAAAATTCATAAAAATCGCATCCTGTCAATAGTTGCTTCCTGTATTTTTGTTATTTCATTGAAATAAATCATCATGTTGGAGGTATTGAATTGCCTCAGTTCCAAAGCTATGCCAAAAATCCTCAATCCAGAGAAAAATAACCTAATGGTTGTGAGAAAACAGAAATTCTCACAAACAAATGTCCATAATTGCCCTCAAATAATTACATAATTGCTTCAGTATTTAACAAAATATAATAATACCACATAATAAAAACTGAAAAATGACCAATATTATCCATAATGTATTTAAACAAATAAATATTTAAAAACACATTCTAGCTGGAAAAATTAAGCAAAGTGATGCTGAGTACCTAATTGTTACTGTTCAAAGAACTTGAGAAGTTGTTTAATATAATAACTCTCAAAATTCAAATTCAAATGTTGCATCAATTTTTGGTTTTCAGAAAATATCTTGCAACTTGCTTTAGCATATTTTACTGCTAACAAGCAAAAGTAAAAAAAATCTCCTAAGATTAAAATTAAATGTTAAGGAATGAAAAATTGTTTGCATAATAAATTAAAACTTAAAAAATGATAGTTGATGGAAAATCATAACAAAAAAAAGGTAATAGGAAGATAATTCCGTATATTAAAAATATATTTAAGAATATGGACTCATTAAACTTCTGCTTATAGCAAAAAAAGAAAACCATGCACTAACGTTAACAATTCCACAATGCCGATTTGACTAAATCCAAAAGTATTTTTTATATAAAAATAAATCTCAAATAACAAATTTAGTGTACTTCTGCTGACCACTGGAACAATTGTGAAATGACTACAGCATTCAAATTTCTATCATTATAGTCATGTTTTAAATGAAAATTAAAACACAAAAGTCCATAAATATAAATTAGCTGATTGCGAGTTATAAGTTCATTCAGCGCTTGAGCAGCACCAACCTCCATTTTTAAACAGGCTCGAAAACATTAACAAATATTGTCTAGCACAACAAATGCCCTCTGCCTCATAAAAATGACTGAGAGCTTTTTAGAAATTAAAAAATACTAAAAATAAAAACAATTCAATTGCAACTGAGACTCACAACTTTTATTTGATGTCTTAATGTAAGTCTTTTCAGTTTTCATTCTGAAAGTCGAATAAAAATTCTGAGTAATCGGTAATGCTGGATTACATAGCTAAGTTATTCGCAATTTAATTTATCAATGGTATAAACCTGGTATAAAAAGTGGTATTAATAAGCGCTGTAACCTATTCGAAAAATAAGAAAATGAATGATGCATGCCGGTTGGTGTTACACTATTATCAGCAGAAAACATTCAACTATTTTATAACACTCATCTTATCTAATTTGTAATTAAAATTTAATAAAATCCAATTAAAACTTAATGTAAAGGAATGTTTGCATGTTGCGATGATATGTTCTGGAGATCTTCTAATCTTTCTTAATTTTTTATAATCATCTTGATTATAAGATCAGTTTTATGTAATTTTGATTGAGTGTTGCGGGCTTATTCCGATTATTTTAGATCAGTTAGACATTGTAGATAGTTTGTCCAACGATTAAGAAAGACTACGAAGATCGCTGAAAGATCTCATGCCAACTCAGAAGGCAGTTGGAATCAATAGATTGAAGTGAAGGGGTTATTTCAAGTGTCACTCTGTCTATAAATTCCAATGTCTATCATATATTTGGATTTTGTTCTGTATCCAAATTTCTACGGAATTAAGCGGGTTATGAGCAGTTCTAAAAAAAAAGTATTTATACATCTCGCTTACCAAACCAATCAATCTTATCTGTTTTCGTGCACAACCAAGCAATCAACATGAAAGCTCTTTCTGTTATTTGTTCACTTTATAAGACTTTTAGAGGCCAGCAAACAGATCGACCTTTGAACTTTTAAGAGGCCCTTGTCCAAAACTGAGTCTCACACATTTACATACTTCGATATTTCGTCACAACTAATAATTTAAAACTATACAAAATGGTTTATTCTACAATTAAAGGCTTGCTTTAAATGAAAATTTCTACTAAAACATTGTGCTATAATTAATGTAAAATACGTCACAAAATCCTTCAACGTATGAAATCGAACATCATCTTTCAAAACAACGTGGAGATAGCAGATGCGTGTCAAAGCAGCACAGCCTGCAGCCAAGAATGCCAAGTGTGGGATAAGACATCGCCTTATCAAAGCTACGTTTGGCTTTGTTATGTGAACCAACATCAACTCTTCGTTGTAGTGGAGAAATCTCCATGAAAAAAACAAACCGAGAAGGTCGCACTCAATTCTATATATTACGCTGAAAGCAAAATTTCATCCTATCAGCCGGAATTTCCGATAAATAAAAAAACTAAATAATAATAGATGTCCAAATGAATTACGGAAGCTTGGAAGGTCGATACACTTTGCATTCGGTGTTTATATTCGGTTTCCTGCGGAAAGACGACTTGAGAATGACCTTAGAATGCATAATTAACTGGCGCTCTTAATTTCCTCACTTTCCAAAGGGAGATGCAAGTTAATGTTCCTTTGATTCGTCTTTGGATCGCTGCAAGATTTGACCTGAAGGCGCCGCTTGGACAATTTCAAATTTTATATCTGGTCACTCGATGCAAATGATGTCTCTATCACATGCAATCACCTCTGTTAATTACAAGTTTATATGAAGTATTTTAAGTTTAATAAGTTTTTTACATCAGAAAATCTATCCGGCATAATGTTTAATAAGAGTAAAACTTTCTCATTGCATTAGTGCGTATCTTTTAAAATTTGAAATTAAATCATTGAGCCATATACGCTTAAAATATCAAGCAGACTTATTTCGAGTAATATACTCCAAGTAATGATGTCAACGCCGAATTATACCCGCATGGGGTTTGATCTTCAGTGCAGGAATCTTTCTAAACTCGAATTATATGCGGTGCACCAGCATGATATCTAAGCATGATCTTCCTATGCAAACGAGTTTTACAATTTTGGAAATTGTAATCCTGTTAGGCGTAATAATCGAGTTTAGAATGACTTTATTATACAGTATGAAATGAATCGCTTCAAAACTATCGCTAAGATGTCGAGAATAAAATTCTTTAATTGCTTAATTGAACCATATTCAGTAGTAATAACATTGGTACTAGTTGCGACTCCAATTCTCATGATTAGAATGATTATCAAATGGTCTTTGAAGCAGATTCCAGAGGACAAATAAGAGACAAGAGCGAAGAATTTTGTCTCTGAACGCCCGAGGCTTCTCGAGTAGTTTATTTGTTCGTGGTCTCCAGGAATGCGGGATTACGAATCACTAAAGTCAATCCCGGAGAGTTTTCTGACCCCCTGTTAAACCCCCAAATGTCAGTCCGCAAAATCCCTCTTGTCCCAATAAGCATGTGGTCTCCTAAGCTTTATGACAGGTAATAAAATAATTTGAGAGCATATGCAAAGAAGGATGATATAACGTGTTTCAAGGGAGCAAGTTTGGACAGGTTAATCGAATATTCAGTCAATCACTTGGGTTCAATGAGTGTAGTAACATAATGTCAGTCTAATCAAATATCTTCTTCCGAAGAATTCGGAGAAGAATTTGTGTAAAGATGAAAAATATTTTGACATTAAACATTTTACGCATTGTTTCTCAAGTTCTGGGAATTGTTAAACAGTGAGATTTTGAATTTTAAGTCTTAAATTAAATTATTTTATAAGTCTTAATTTTAATAACAAGAAATTAAACTCCTCTTGGAGGAAGAGTGAATTTTATTAAAGTCTCTTTTATTACAAGCATGTGACGCTGGGTTGTAAATTCCTCGCAATAAAGCTTGGCCGTTAAATACATTAGTTATGTCACAAGTCAATTAACTATTATACAAATTAACTGACGATTATATTACTTGCATTCGTTAAGAAATTATGTAACGTATTACCTAACCAGGACGTCCCCAGCAGGCAATAAAACCAAATGAACTCGAAAGAAGTTCACGTAACAATTTAACACGAAGGAACGGACATTTCTTTGAGGATCTCTTATGGCCGGTGACGACTGTGGTGTTAAAATAAACAACTTTGTCGACTTTTCTTTTGAAATGAAAACTTTTTCCGACTAAAGCTGGGTTTCCAGTGAGATCGTTATTCGATTTCTGAGGATTGTGATCGTTTTTAACTCTATTGATCTCTGAGGCTGTTTGATGTTCTCCTCCTATTTCATACCCCGCTCTGTGCATTTCAAGCTTGATGGATTCATAATCCTTGAATGATGGGTGACCTCTCATGAGTTTTTATCATGGAGACGAACCAAGGGTCAACGTCATGCAAGAGTGAACGGTGTCACTTGACATGCAACGGTGGACTCAACGAATTGCGCAGATCCTGCTGTCGGACTATATTAAAATAAATGCTGTCCCTTGTGACTATCCTTCAATCCTGCTTAATCTCCTCTAACTGGGATTTTACGAACTGATGATAAGCCTCAATAGATTTTAGCTCAACCATCCCATCAGTCTCATTATTTTTGAAATTATTGTTAAACTATTATCTGTAAAAATATCATTAACAATGTAAAAAAAAACAAAACACTGAAATGGAGAACATTAATTAATAATAGTTTAGGAGATAGAATAGATACACAATAAAACAAATTATTATTATTTTATGGAAAAACGAGTTACAAACTCCAAATTTAATAATTTAAATTTTACGATTTATTGAACAAATATTTCCTACATCATCATTATATATTAGTATCGTCACATCATATTGAGAAATTTCAACGTTGATGGCTTACATCCCGTTTGAAATCCGTATAATTGTACAGCTACCATATAATTACAAGGTATAGACAAATAAATTGGATTCATATCTGACGAATATCTTTGACATATCGTATTCTGCAGATAATTCCCTAGCACATACGTAATTCAACATCCCTAGAGATCAAGATGCCATCTTAACTGTATTGCAAATTTTTTCTTATTATAATGTAATAATTGTAGTTTGCTTTAGTCTCTTCATTATGTTAATCCCCTACAAAGAGGCGATTATTTTCATTTGCAAACCAAAATAATCATTATCGATCCAAAAGAAACATTTGCAGTGATCAGGTCAGCATCGATTCACATGCAAATAACAAAAAAAATATCATCATTGTAATGATTTCAAATATATACGTCCATCCTATTGGTTGAAATGTTTCATTGTAAAACTAAAACCTCTTCAATAGCATACTTACCAATGGCAGACCAGGAGAGGAGATGAGTAATGCGTGAGGGTTAAAGGAATATGCATGAACCGGGGAAGGATATATAAGGGTCAGATTGCGGAAAGGAACTGGCAAAATAACAATTTCGGGGAGATTATTTACATCTATGATATAGGTTATAACCTATTTTTATTGTCTGAGCGGATTTGACTGACATTTTTATTGAAATATCTGAAATAATTCGGCAACTCTTTTAAATGGATCCAAAAAGATGCCTTAAACGCCGGAATTGTGAGTTTATTTAACACGTTGCGTTAGTATCTAGCTATTGTAGTTCTACCTATCTGGATTAACTCTGGGGATTAATTTATTGAGCAAAGAATTTAGCATTTGCTGTCGAAAACATTTGATTGTCATTACACTATTAAATTAAATGTTTAAGCAAATAAGTAAAATCATTACTCAGTTGAACTCCGTACTGTCCAAATTTTGATCTTATGGCGGGCGGTTTAACGAATGTAAACAAAAGCCAATCGCGAAGGCTACTTAGAAGTAGATTTGATCAAACCCCTTTTAAATGGAGGATGACAGCGATTCGTGTTGTAAGATATTGTTGTTAATTTTATTTGGAAAATTCCTCGCAGAAAAATTATTCCATCGAATGAGCTAAATTTTCAGTAGATTGCGAAATCCTTTGTCTAGACGGACAGCATTTTCAAATTTGTCTGGATGAAGTTTATCATTAAATTTGAGAAATTTAAGCTTCAAACGTTCAATCGTATCTTTTGTATGATTTGATTTTGCTCGGACACTTTATCAAATATATTTGTTTTTTGTCAAATGGGTGACTTAATTATGAAAGATCTTTCAAATACTTGATGGGTTCGATAATAATTCAAATTTAAGCCATTGATGCTGCAATACTTAAATTAAACCCAGAAAGGCGAACTTCAAAGTAGTGCACAAAAGATTCATTGTAAATGTTAAGGATACGATTGCATAATATCAGTTGTTATCGAACACGTTATGTTTGTAAAGTTTGGGACGCATAATAAATTACGCTAGTAATAAATTTGGTCTTGTTGCAATAAAACCAACAGGATTTTATGAAGGATCCTCCTTTCATAATTTTGAATTATGCTCCTACTCACAAGTTATTCATCTGTAAACTTTCTGCTCTTTCATCTTGCTTTGGATTATGATTGCATCCTTCACCCAATGCTTTTTCTCTCACATGCAGGCGGACATTTGCGTAAATAATTAGCATATCATGCATATGCATTACGAGATTCGAGCGTGATTGGACATAAATTTACAAGGTAATAAAATGCTGGTAGTATATAAGCATACTAAATTCACGATATTAATTTCAAGCACGGAAATTTTGAATGAGTACGTATTGTATCACATTATTTGTGGAGCAATAACTGGAATAAACAAATGAGTTTTAATAGAGTGTTTACGCAGACAGGCTGTGGCACGCCTAACTTAATGATCATCTGACATCCACATTTCTTTCAGCTGTTACCAGCGACTCATCAGAATCAATGCAGACCTTCTCCTCGACTAGTTCTGTCGTGTCGAATACCCATTCGAAGATCTTCAGACTGAAGTCCGAAAATATGGAGAGGTTCACTGACGTCGTCCTCATGCATCTCAGCTTCCTCATGGATCTGAACGACGTTAAATTCGAAGAACTCATGGAAATGACTCCACAGGAGAAGCCGAAGTTGTTGTCCGTCATCAGGAAGAGACCGGGCAAAGGTTGGTTTGCTTAGTTTGCATAGTTATAATGATCTCCTGACCTATGACCCGAGCGAGAAAATTACTGACCAAGTGTTCGTTGCCACCCGCGAAGACACAATGAAGGGTGGGATGAGTTTTTTGACTGGCGACAATTTGTCACGTAATGTGGGCAACAGGTGTTCGTCGGATAATTAACTAAGAAAATAAACGCACCTTCGATTTCCATGGAAACTTGATGCATTGACACCGAGTTTCGAGGAACGGTGTGCTGTGTCAGTTACGCAACGTTGTGGTCATGATAGTGATCCTGCCTTTAGTTGGATGTTGTTGCCTTCACTTTGAAAGGACAGGAAGGGATTTCGTTTTGAAGTCTTAAAACACGCATCCTCCTCTTAGGAGGCACATAGTCTTCAAAAAACTCATTAACCGGGCGTAAAACATTCTTAGAATAATATTATGTTATTCCCGACATGTTGATGCATTGATAAATTGATGGCAGAAATAATTGGTCGTAATATTACTAACTTAACATAACTAACTTGTTATTCACTTGAAGGAGTCTTTTCTACGAGGTTGAACAACCAGGCCCTCGAAAGGATTTTCCCGTTGATCGAATTTCTCGGAAAATCCGAAAGTTTGTACATTTTAACTTTTTGTATTTCAATCTGTTTATTGATCACTTATTATTCAATATTGGTTCAATTCCGTGTCAATTAATCAAAATGCACTCATTAAGCAGATTGTGGGTTGTCAGTTAAGGCTGAGTGCTTGTGTTTGTGTTGTTGTTAATTATCTCAACTGTTTGCTTTCATAAGCGCGTGACTTGTTATTACATGTTGACGAAATCGGCTCCTCTTGTCTGATCCTGATCCTCCATCGACGTGTTTGGAAACGGTTTGGCATAGCATGATAATGTCTTGCAAATGGACTCATGGAATAGGCGTCTTGTAATGACTCCACTGAGACCAGATTGCATGGAAAGAATAAAACGCTTGAGTTGTTTTGAGGCTAATTGGATCTACGGGGATGGAAATGGTCGGTTCTGTTGTCATGCAAATCAACTGACGTGTGATCCTGGCGAGGTGTGAGCTGGAGGAACATAGCATTTATTTCTCGACCACATTCATGATTAATTGGTTCAGTTCGTTAACTGAATCTTACTCTAATCAGTCGACTGCACTTTGCACTGCTATTCATTCGCCATCGAATGTCCTTTTCACTGCATGTTTAATAGTAAACGCAAGTTTATGATTGATTGAATATTCTCACTTATTGAATAAATTCATCAACCTCTTCAACAGATTGTCAAAAGGAAGGCATATTTCGTTTATCGGGAGGACTGGACAGACAGAGAGAGCTGCGTGAGCTCATCGAACATGGCGAGAATCTTGTTCAATTCGACGACTCGAAATTCACGGTCAACGACGTGGCGACTGTTTTCAAAAGCTACTTGTCCGAACTTCCCGAACCTCTGCTTATGGAGAAGAATTTTAATGCCTACAAACAGATCTCAGGTTTGTTGAGCTGATAGCAATCTTTAAGTATAAACAAATTTCAATTTCGTATTGTGATATCGCGTATGAGAGAAACATAACTTGATGATTTCAATTGAAAATTAACCAATTATTCCATTCCACCTGGAAACCATTTCAGGGATGAAAGACGAACGCAAGCAAATCGAATGTCTCCAGTTACTGAACCAATTACTGCCGAATGAAAACGCCATCCTCCTCTGCAACCTTCTCAACCTCCTCAACAAAGTTGCATCACTCCACGACAGCAACAAAATGACAGCCGAGAACCTGTCACTCATTTTCACTCCTCACCTCTTCATTCCCAAGAAAGTAACTAACTTTCACTTTGTTGGCCACGTGTTCCACATGATTCATTACTCGTAGCAAACAGTATCAAGCGTCGGGCGTCGATTCGATAATTAATCCTTTATCAACCATCCATCAATCATTCCAGATACCCATCATGCAACTCAAGGAAGCAGCAGAGAATCTGAGAGTTTTGGTGGTTTTGATGGTGAACAACTCCTCCATCATGTTTGACTACCCTTCACATTGGATCAAGGATGCCATCAAGTACTCTGACGACGTTGTTCTGTCCTCTGCTGCTGGCAAAAGAAACAATTCCGTGAAAACTCCTTTCAAAGTTTGTGTTCAAATGTTGCCATTGTTGCACCTTGTAATTGAACTTGTAATTTTCATTTTTTAAACTACCTGGCCATTCAGTAATTGCATATTCACAATATAAAATATTAATAGTTCGTAATTTTGATGACAACTAACTTGACATACAGACTTAAAATAATAATAATAATAATAACTTAATAATAGCATAATCGAATACTAATAATAATGGTCTTAATATAATAATAATAATAATAATAATAATAATAATAATAATAAGTTTAATTTTAAGCCAACCATCCACTAATTCTTTGCAGAGGTTCAAAAAAGCAGAGAACGAGGAGGACGAATTAGTCCTGACCACTCACATCTCATTCACCGACAGACAGGCCAGCATGAAGGCTGCCAAGTCCATAAACACAGAGCAGGCACTCAGTGAACTCTACAACTACATACAAACTCTACCTGAATCGGGCAAGAAGAGGAAATTATTGAAGGGGGTGTGTATTTTATTGTCCTTGTTTATGTATTTATTAATTGCCCTTGTTTGTATGTTTATTGTTGTTTCTGTTATCTTAACAATCATTTGTTTTTCTTAGTTCGATTCACCAAGCACTCCTAAAAGTGCTAAGAAGGACCTCAATGTTACGTTTAAAGTGAGTGTTGTGCGCCTAATTGCTACTTCCGCATTTGACATGATGTTCTTTAATTGCTTGCTTCTGCTCCAGAAATTCGTCTGCCAGAGAAATATTTTCGGCGGCAACAATGTCCCGGTTTTAAAACTATTTGATGACGAAGACGCAGTAAGTTTACATTCTCTTGAAGTTTTTAAATTTTTATAATTTGCAATTTTTTTTTTAAATTGTATTATTGTTGACTGACGTTTAAAAGTAATAATTGCATTCACATCTTGCAGGAGAACTTTGATCCAGCCATCATTTGTAATTCGATCTTGTTGTCTGACAATGAAGAAGTTTGAAATCCTTTTGTGTTCCGTTGTAATTGTTAAGAGTCTTCTTGGTGAAATTTACTGTATTTGTAAATATTGTTAATTGAGACAGTTTCATTTTATAATTTTGAGTGTAAATAATAAAACGAATACACAAGAATATCGGCTTTTGTTTGCAAGTCCGCGGCTACGAACTCGTGCAGTCCTGGAAGCAATTTGTGGGCACCGTTCGCTCTCAATAAAATGCATCCAACAAAAGAGCTCTAAAACTATGTGGACCACCACACCGGGATGATTGCTGGGGGAGGCTCCAACATTCCTCGGGTGTTCGCCGTTCATTCACGTTTGTGGGTAAGTAGAAGCCCACGACAATCCTTGAACTTGTCTAGACGTGCGTGTAAGAATACGATACTGTAACATTAGACTGCCGTATCTTGGTCTGTTTATTTTGACGCACCTGCTGTGCCTGCATCCTGTTGTTTAAATAGAAAGTGCTGACAGAACCACAACCAACCTTGAATCGACGCTGGTTTCTGAATCCAACTGCGATTCCAAGTGGTCGACTTGTGTCACTTTGTCACTCTGTTCTGATTGACACGTTTATAGCATCCAGGTTGCACAAGACTAATTTAATTGACAACGTAAAGGGTTATGTAATGAATGTATTTGCGTAATCATCATCATCATCATCATCATTATGCAATCCATTTGACGGATAAGTTGCAGTTGGGATTTAAATTTTCTTGGAGTGAATCGTCAGTATTTGCGGAGTGATTTGAATTACACAATTAACTTGTGTGATCGGAACAAATATTTGAAATCAAAAATAATAAACATTGAAATTTAATAGTTAAATAATTTATGGGGTGTCATTTGTCATTTTACATAAACCAGACGTCACAAATGACTTGGCACAAGTTGTGTCACACGACGAAATAAGATCGAATGTCCTTTCAAACGTTTCACTTCACGAGTTGAAACTTCATGCAAATGAACTTGAGGATGTTCGAGTTGTGCTTGTCTTCATAACTTGCCAAGTCGTCCAAATCATAATGAGGTGGCTTAATTATCATCAATTACGATAAATGTAGTTTTAATAACTAACCATTAGACTTGCAAAGAGTGTAACAAATATTAGAAGGTTGTTTCTTAATGACAACAGCAACTCAAAGTAAAAATGTAATTTCCTGATGTCACAATACCTTCCAATGTCAGGTCTAATCTCAATGGACAATGACCAATTCGATCAGCCGTGACGGGCCATTATCACAACTCAGTTGCTTATCCGGAGTAAACCTTCTCCGCATGACTGAACGTCTCCAACAACTTCATTGTTTCCACTCGACTGCTTTTAATGGCGTGTTGAATCTCAGAGATTCATCTGTTGAATCGCAGTGCAGCGTCCATAATGTTTATTCCCTTGCAGGAGTCATTCTGCAGTTTGCAGTTTCAGATTTTAAAGATCACACATTTCAAAAGATTTTTAAAAGATAAATCAATTTGATTTGTGAAAGTTTTATTTAGGTTAATTAAATAATAATTTGGTTAATAATTGCATTCAGTGTTATTATTTGAAAAGCAGCAACAACTTTCAGTTTTATTAAGTCTTTTTTTTTTTTATTTATCAAATACTTTTTAGCGCTGAGAAGGTTTGTGGCCAGCGACACTACTTACTTATCTCCTGATGATCTCCTGCACATGACGAACATTCGTTTATCACTCCATGAACGATGGGACACCGATAAGACGTGTAACAATGGATGACATTGGGTGGTAATGGTGACCCCATCAAGCTGTCCCCCATGGTGCGAACCTTGGCAGTGCTTGAGTTCAAAAGTTTATCTGGTTACGTTAAAGGATCATCATAACTTGTTTGAAATGCTAATTGATATGTTTCTGAAAGTTTATTTAAATAAAGTCGTGGTTCACATGATGCCATGATGTTTGATCGTTAAATGTTAATAATTATGCAAAATGTGATAATTATAATAAATATATAATAATAATTATTATTATTATAACAGCAATAATGATAATAATGATAATAGTAATGATTATGATAATCATAATAATAATAAAAATAATAATAATGATAAAATGATGTAATTTTCATTCTTAAAAACATGATAGATACTAAAATGAGCGCACAAACACCACATTTAAAATAACTAATTATACATTCACATGTTTCTGTCGTGAACTTCACCTGGATTACAAATGGATTTATCTGGCCTCTTTATTAAAACAAACAGGAATATGTTAATTGGTCATTAATATTTATAAAAAATAAACACGAATTTATTAATTGCTCATTAACATAACTCAGACTCGTTGCCGAAGGCATTTCAACCTTAGGTGCAGGAACATCATGCATTATTAATAATTCATTATTTCAGTTAATTATTTTAAGTTTATTCACAATTTATTGAGGATTTCCTCCTTTTATGAATTTCAAGAATTTTTAGAAACTGTCTTCAGTTTGAGATCACCAATGGGGAATATCATCGATAGCACGATCATCCTGGTAACCACTACCATCTCAATCATTATCATCACCATCATCAGAAATATCCAGGGCAACAAAGAACAAGACTGAACACCTGCTCGCAAGGAGCCATCCTAGTCACGTGACCGCATCACACATCTCAACATCACAACAACACAACAACACAACAACATACTACCTCTTTTCCCGCATGGAATGTGATTGAAGAGTTCATAATAATATGCAAAATAACCATCGGATAACTGAATAATATTGCAGATGTTATAATACTATCATTACTGTTGTTATTATTATTATTGCTGTTGTTGTTATTATTAGTATTATTGTTATTATATTATCATTATTATTATTATCATCACTTTTATTATATTGTTATTATATTATTATCATCATCAGCGTCACTGAATAACTAATTATAATTAAATTAATTGACCAATCAGGACCCGTATTGGCAACGGCAGGAGAGAATGTGACACCTTCTTATCATTACAGAATCAAAGGGTAGAAAGATCAATTAAAACCTAATTTCGATTATAGGCGGTTTTATCCTGTTGTCCAATCAATTCCAATCCCCTCTCTCGGTCAATCAATACGATTGATTCAATCACTTTATTTCAATCTGTTTGATTCAATCACTTTATTTCAATCTGATTGATTCAATCACTTAGGTTCAATCGACTTCAACCATCCAGCAATGCAAACAAACCATTTCAAAGGGCGTTGTTTCGAGTCTCAACAAGCATGAAATGCACTTTATTGCCTTTTCTTTTAAGTCCTTGAAAATGCAATCGTCTGATCTGTCAATGTTGATCAATGTTTACAACAACTGAGGACAACTTTTGTTGCGGGGACAATTCAACAGAAACATCGCTTTGTAAACATTCTTGCCATGGTTGATGCTGCTTTGAACTGGTTGAAGAATATTTGTTTCGCTCGTCCACTTTCAATCAGCCTGCCTATCGACCTATCAATCACTGCCTTGTCTCTCTGACCCTGTTCAGCGAACCGTGAATGACCTGCGTGTCACAACCGTGGCCTCAATTTGTTCTTATTTTTGAATTCTTTCAAGACAATTTCTTGCCAGGAGGAATTTGGGAACTGAACCCAAGATGTCAGTAACAAGTTGAAGTGGCTCTAACGGATTAAACCAATAACGCATTAAAATTATGTATTATTAAGCATGGATTATTTTACACTAATTAATTAATTATGTTAATTAGTGCAAATGAATGCTTCATTTTATCACAAATTGTTCTATATTCAATCGATAGATAAGGAGTAAAAGCAAGCTATGAGTGAGTGAGTGAACGGTTGACATGAAATGTCAAAATCAATGCCTCTTAGCATTCAAACTGCTTATTGTTGTGGATTTAAGAGTGGATTTGTTATAAGTAGGATTCATGAAATTACATGCTTTTTGCAGCAAAATGCAAAAATTGAAAATATTTCAAAAATGAAATTGAGCTTCTTAAGACGACCGAAAAAATTGCAAAACCAACAAAAATATTAATTAACCGTTCATCTTACCCCTAGTTAATATCCAATAATCGGATATATATTTTGTTGAATTAATTTATAATTACATTCTAATTACAAGCGTCTTAATCGGAATGTTTATTAGTAGATTGGTTGAATTTATGGAACTTCACCGGAGATAAGAAGTCCGAGTTGCTTCTTTGAAAGAAATCAACATATCAGCACACCATCACATCATCACAACACCGATGATCACTTCGATTCAATTCGAAGCTCATGTGATGATAAGCAAGTCTCATAAAAGCCATAATCATCATCGTTATCATTAACATCATCATCTTCATCAGTCAGCTTCAAGTCTCTGGAGATTCCAGAATTCAAAGATGCTTTCCGCATTGGACAAAGAACAGTGTTTCGTTTTTTGTCTCAATAAGTGCAGAGAATAAATTATGGCAAATTAAAATTAGTTTACATGTAAATGGCAGTGAAATATTATTAATTTTTGAATGTAAGTGTATTGTTATGTGATTAATTAATCAATTGTTAACTGCAAACGAATCACAAACGAATCACTGCAAAACCCTTTATGAAGTGAGATTTCATCAAAAAGATGGTGAGCATCATCAGAAACTTCTTCTGAAGCAAGCAGATGAGAGAGATGCAAGCATATTTAATACTCCAGTGCTTACGAAACATGCTTCCTTAACATCTCAATCTCTAGGAAATTAAGATCCAAAATGGGAGGAGTTTGAAAAACTGGAAACAACAACTGACGAATTTTGACGTTTCCGATGAAAGTTGTTTGAAGTTTAAGCTGGTTGAAAGCTTATGTTGATTGAAAGTTTATGTTGGTTCATGTGCACTTAAATTATCTGGAAGATTAAATTGATTTTCCTCCATTTGCATTTGGAGGAGAGGAAACAACCATCGACATCCATTCCTCAGCTGACTGATTTGTACAATTGTTTACATTAAAACCTAAAAAAATTTTTGTTTTGAGCAATTTTATTCAACCAAGCACTGCAACAACAAACAACAAAGCAACACAAGAACCAAATAAAATAACTCAAGGGTCAGCCTTAAGGAAACGCACTCTTCCGCTATCAGACTGACCCTCATTAACACGTTACAAGTAGGCACCGTAAGAACAAAAGTAAACAAATGGTAATCAATAATTTTGTTTTTATTTAATATTTAAAACTCAATTGCACTTAACTGAAATCTCAGCAAATTTCTGTTTGAATCGAAAACAATTTTTATACCTATTATTTTGGGTGTGAAATTCTTGCTTCAATTTATTTAATTAATTTTATTATTTATTAAAGCAATTGATCGTTGAAACAGTAGCATATTTGATACGTTGCTAATAATTTAAAAGCCACGTTTTGTTACAATTTTAATCATAATTTAATCGCCCTGGTAAATGTTTTTGATGTTTAATATTTGTCATTTATTTCTTTCGCGGAAATAAAATAAGAAGCATGTCAAATTGTAATTCCTAGCAAATATCAGGAAGGCCACCAACAGTCACCTGGATCCACTTTTAAACGCTACCTTGATTGGGTTTTGCGACTCGGAATAATCTGCCACTCGACTTCACTTAAACTGTTAAATGCTTTCATCAGCATTTATTCGTAAAATTACTTTCAAGAGACCAATTTAATTAGCAGCGTTTTGTGAGTTGCAATCAGCAAAAATGGTGCTGTTTGAGAAGTTGAAGAACTTCTTCGTGTTGGAGGACAGGAGGAAAACGAAGATCTTGAAGCACGTTTATTACGACCAGGATCCAACGACCAGCTGGGAGACCATCAAGGAGTTGGGGGATGGAGCTTTTGGAAAAGTTTACATGGTTCGTGGAAGAGTTGGATTGTTTGGCCAATTAAAATTGTAATTGTAATTACAAATAAAATAATAATAAAGATAAAATTATAAAAATAAAAATAAATTTAGTCAAACATATTTAGCTGATTATTATCATCATAGTGATGATGATAGCAAGATACATGATTTACATAGAGTAATGCATTACCTTTGTGGAAAGTCATGATGATACTGATGATGGCATTAACATTGCAAGAAAGATTGAAAGATTACAATTTAAAAAAGTATTGGAAAAAGAATTAATCAAAACATTGATTGTTTGAAGATGCGTAACCTGAGCACAAAGGAGGAGGCAGCCTTGAAGAAGGTGAAGATTGAAAATGATTTGGACATCGACGACCATGCTGTCGAAATAAACATTCTCTGTGAACTCAAACACCCCAACATTGTCATGCTTCAGGAAACTTACTTCTTCCAGGACAAATTATGGGTGGGTTGATTTTTAATGCTGCAAATATTTGGACATCTGGATTTTAATTAAAGATTATTAGCATTAATAATTCAATTGAATGAAAATAATAATAATAATAATAATAATAACTTAATTGAATGAAATCAGTATTAGTAATCCGACTGAATAGAAAGTGGAAGTATTCTTTCAATTATAGAAGTGATATTTCTGGTGAATTTTGTCTTAAATAAACACTTTAAAACAAAGTTTAAAAGAAAACTCTTTGGGTTTTTTAATTTACAATTTACTCTCATGACTTACTCACAATGCTATCTGACTATGTACATACCTTCAACAATACAAGACAATACAAATTCCAGCCATAACATCAACAACAACAACAAAAAAATCAACTCAACCACATCAACAGCAACAAAATTAATCACAATCATAATCATAAACAATAAAAGCATGGTTTATCCAGTAAAACTTGTTTAATCATGAACCAACATGACCTGATGTTGGTATCATCATTGCTGATATCATGACGTTATAGAAATATTGATTACATTGAAGTATGTTGATGATGATGGTGACGATGGTGATGATGATGGTGATGATGGTGATGGCAATGAAAGCAGAAATCACATTTAAATGATTTGCTATTATAAATTATAAAACTTTTAAATTTAATTGATTTAATTAAATATTAATTTATTTAATAAAAATTAAGAATTATTTTTATCTCTTCTGAATCTTTACAATTTATTTGCCTTCTCCTTTCTGTTGAGATTGAATTGGCTTTAATTAAATAACAATTAGTAAATCCACATAAATTAATTAATAAATTACAATAAATTATATAAATACACATCTCCTAATAGTTCTTAATGCTAATGCATTCTGAAAAGTTACATCTCATTTTAATCCGGAAATGCAGCACTTTGAAAAGTTCACAAATTTAATGTCACTCATTCGACTCAATTATTTTATTTTATTTTATTTTAATAATTTGTTAATTACTTGAATGTGGAATTACAATTCAAATATCGTTGAATCCCTGCGACTTGACTTGCAGCTAAACCCAAATTTCAAACATTCTTTCTGCCTTCCATTGAATCAGCTATTTTTAATCAGCACTCGAGCGATTTGTTCTTGAAATATTTCGGAGACGCTTTTTGTTTTTGCGGTCGAAATGTTTTGTGAATTAATTCTAAGGCATTTTGACAGGATGTTCATGCAACTGAAATCATTTTAGGCATTATTAATGTAATTAAAACAATCTTGAAACAAATCTTAAGTAGGAGGCAGACGCATTGTACATTGTGCATTGATCTTGTTGGATGCAATTTATTTATTCTCTTATTTCATCAATGAACATTCTGTCTCACTAGCACAAAAACAATAATAAATTAGCATCCATAATTAAGCACCATTAACATGCATGACGACAGTTAAATGTCAAACGGTCCATTCCTCTTCAAATGCCTACAATTTTGAGGTTATTTGCAGATGAATTTAAAATGAAAATGAAATATTTGAACATTTTCAACTTCAAATGTGCTTCTAATCTACATTTCATTTTCAAATTTAATGTCGTGGATGTGTTTGCATGTCTTCAATGGTAGCTGCTTCAAGGTGGAATGTGGCTTGTCATTTGAATGGTTATTTTTAAGAAATTGACTTTAACAAATATTAATATTAATTATATTAATATTAAATATTAATATATAATATTAAATTTGCATTTAACTTTTTTTTTTATCAAAATATGAACATGAAACAAAACACAACATTCACCTAAATGCTTTTCCAAGATTCAATTTAATGTATTTAAAACAAACTTTAAGCCAAATATTGCCATTAACTAATAACAGTTAGGATGTTAATCATTATTGATATTATTGAAATTGTAAAAATGTTCTCCTTAAACTAATTAAAGAATAATTAGCTTATTTCAGGCCCACTTTGAAGCTCGCAAAACATCCTTTAAAAACTCTCCCATCGAATGCTAATCTGCTTGCAACAACATTCACCATTTATTCACAGAACAACAACTCATCATCAACAATCTCATCACCACCATCAACATCATCACCACCACCACCACAACCACCACCATCTTCACTTTGATGAGAGTTGGTCATTATTAAGAGCTGTTTACCAGAATTTGAAAGCAGCAATCAGACATGGACAAATTGGAGGATGCCATGAATTCAACCTTGAAGCATGTTTGCTCCACTCACCAGGGCCCCATTGTTATCACTGCCCACATCTTTGTTGATCATTATTTGGGAATTCTGTTGTTTGAGTAGCAGTCCTTAATACAACAACTTAATATTTCATTAACAGCTCTGTCATGAATACTTTGCCCAGTTGTGTACCTCGAAATTGAACAAACACAAGCTGAAATAAAAATGAATAATAAAAATAAATAATAATAATTTCATACTCATTTAAAAATAAATAATTTTCTTCTCGTCTTACCTCGGCATAATTATTAATATAAATAAATTACACAATTATTATGATCATGAATTCAAGCAAAAACAAACTCCCAAAACAGATGTTTTTGGAGTATTGTGGTGGTGGTGCCATCGACGCCATCATGATCAACCTCGACAAACCACTGACGGAGCCTCAAATTGCCTGCCTCAGTCTCGATGTTTGCAGGGGCCTCGAATTCCTCCACAAAAACTTCGTCATCCACAGGGACATGAAGGCCAGCAACCTCTTGCTGGGATACGACGGGCTCGTCAAAATCGGTCAGCATTTTTATTGGTTCGATTTATAAATTTATTGTGAATTTAATTTATTACAAATTAACAATTTCAACCTTTCTTAAGAACATATATCCGCAGAATAAATAAAAAAATGAATTTTTTAATAAATGACGTTAAATCAACCACATAAACTCAACAGCCAATAAACTAAGTAGCTTCCAAAGAATTGAAACACGTCATGTAGAATAAAAAATGTAAATATTTAGAATAATAATCAACTGCTCAGCTGTCCTTTTGAGTTGAGTAGGTTAACTATTTCTTCTTCATTGTTTATTGATTAGGATTGATTGATTATGATTGTTTGATTATGATTGATTGATTATGATTGAGTGATTGATTATGATTGATTGATTGGGATTGATTGATTGGGATTGATTGATTAGGCGCAATAAAATAAAAAGCCTAAAAACACACTGCATCACTTTCAACCTTTGAGTCGAAGGGGGTAGGCTCACCTCATGCCACAAAACCTTGAGCAAATCTAAGCCACTAAGATCTGGACTACTTCATCAGCTGATCATTATTAATTAGTTAATGTAATTAGAATAATGTATTCATCAGGAATGTAGGTCTTGTTATGCTGCATGCAAATTATTAGGCTAATGTTTCAACTTAGTCATTTTAAAGTGTTCCATTACTTGGCCCCCCCCACATTGAATTGAATAATCATTAGCATTTATTATCTCGTCATCACATAATATAAATATAAGCATTAACATAAACATTAACATAAACATTAACATAAACATAAAAATTTGATTCTTTAAATTGATTTTCTCTCCAGCTGATTTTGGAGTTTCTGCCAAAAATGAAAGTGAAACTAGGGGAAGAAATACTTTCATGGGAACTCCATATTGGTAACATTCAAAATTCAAATAAATGAATTTCAGCATTTTTATTTAATAGATTTGTTTATTTACCTTTATTTATTTATTATTTGAGATGAAACATTTATAAACTTGTAAAAAACTTGTGTAAAACGATTTGTTATTTAACTTGAAAATAATAATGAATTGCCAACAAAAACAGAGTAATACTTAAAAATTTAAGTTTGTGTTTAAAATTTATTGTTAATTATGTTGTTCTGACCTGTTCGGACAAATTGGAAATTGTTGAGTTTTCCCTCAACACAATAATATATATTTTAGATGAGATCATAACATTTCACTGACAGATCATGTCATAACATCATAACATATAACATCATATAACAATGTAATATAATGTAATGTAATGTAATGTAATGTATGAATATAATGTAATATATATTTTTTATTAAATTCATATATTTGTTATTAAATTCATATATTTGTTACTAAATTCATATATTTGTTATTAAATTTATATATTTGTTATTAAATTATTTGTTATTAAATCATTTATTATTAAGTATTATTTATTATGAAATTATTTATTATTAAATTCCTAGGATGGCTCCTGAAGTTGTGAGATGTGAAACCCTCAAGGATGTCCCTTACAGCTACAAGGCTGACATTTGGTCCTTTGGTAGGCCATTCATAACTCAGCTCCAATTGATCAATTTGTAATTCACTGTGAATATTCATGAGATATTTGTAATTATTATTTCTAATGCTGTTATTAAGTTACAACAAGAACCAATTGTGTTGACATTGCAAAGACATTAACAGCACATTATTTAAATTATTTGTTTTCTTTTAATCGACAAAAAATGGGATAAAATTAAGGTTCTAAAATTCATTTAATTCACAATTAATCACGTGACCTAATTAATATTTTAATTAATTACTATTAAAGCAATATTATTTACTTAATAAACTAATTTGACAGGCATCACCCTAATTGAATGTGCCCAGATGAATCCTCCCCACAGTGACATGCACCCCATGCGGGTCCTCATCAAGATCGCCAAATCGGCTCCGCCCACTCTGACCAAGCTGCGCTATTGGTCGGTGATTTGATTATATGGTAATAAATAAATAAATAAATAATTGGTTAAGTGATAACGGTGGAAATAAGAAATCATCATTGAAATATATATCAACAGATGAATATTTTCGTTCGTCAGTGCAAATGAAAAATTATTTATCAATGCACTTATTACTAACAAGTGGTCGACCGAGAGATAAATCTTTACTGGGAAATTGCCATTCCCACCCCTTGTGATTTTTTAAAATCTAAGAAGCAATAAATTAAATCTATTTTTGTAAAATTTTATTTCAATATGGCAGACATTGAGTGATCGATAGGTTATTAACAGTGAATTTTTGGTTATTACTTGAAATATTATTTCGTGCATATTCCTTAAGAAGAGGCCAGTCTGCTGCTGTTACCAACAATAACTCAAAAACCTAATGATACAACTTAATTCACTGCATTAAAAATACTTTCCCACTCCAAATTAAACTGAACATTTAAATGACATTTTGTAACATGCTAAAAATCAATTTCAAATTCAGGACAAAAACCTTCCAAGACTTCCTGAGCAAATGCCTCGTCAAGGAGCCCGAGTCAAGATTTTCAGCCTCTCAGCTCTTGAAGGTGACAGAAAAATATTTTTATCAATTATAAAGCTGCTTTCAATGGGTAGGATGAAGTTGGTGATGATAATGATGATGATGAAGGTGATGACTTTGATGATAGCCTGATGGTGATAACAGCATAATTACAAAGCTGATCGAATGCTTTTGTTTAACTTTCCGATGCACTGAGAAATTGATTTCAAAAACTTCTGAGTTTTTTTATTACTTTGCCAATCAGTCAATGTCACCTTTCTCTAATTACTCCACCTTAAGCTGTTTCTTGTTGCATAAAAAAATAATCTTTCCTCATAACATTACCTCTCAACAGAAACTAAAAATAGCAGAGTTCTTATTTTCAGCATGATGTGGACTTCATGTCGAGTCTATTATTGCATTTCTTTGTAAGTAGTAATTGAATTATCATTGCTTTCACCATCACGATCATAATCGCCTTCTTCTCGTTATTAGCTCCTAAGTCTCCTTAGTGAGTATTCATGAGGATGTCAATGTCGACTAATTATTCAATGCGATCGCATTATAATATTAGAATAATTAACAACACATTATAATATTAGAATAATTAACAACACGAACATGCATCAACTTTGTAGCATCAGTTCGTGTCGGAATTGAAGGACAACGAGCCAATGAAACAACTGCTGTTCGAAGCCACGGCCGAGGTGACTGAGGAAATCAAAGAAGAACCCGACGAAACCAGTCTCGAGGTTTTTCAGGAGAATTTTATTATTAATTTTATTATTATAGGAGAATCAATTTATCCCCAATTTATTCAGCAGTTGTAAACTTATTATACATTTTAAAGGTATTCAAACATTCTTACAATAAGTCACAATTAATTTGTGGAATTAATTTATTAACTAACACCAACAAATGTGAAAATAAACAGTAACTAAGAAAATAAAGCAGAATTCAAAATGAATTCGATTTAAACAAATGTTTAAAAATATAAAATGCAATGCCTAACATTTTTCTGCTGCACAAAAAACATGCACATTAAGACCTTTAAGTTTACATATTTAAGTTTATGCATTTACTTCAATTTAACTTCTAATTATCAAAATAAAAAATATTGTTATCACATTCACAATCCTAACCCTATTCAACTCTAACAGAAAGTCATAAGTCATTTTCTTATAAACGTTAGCAGTGCGATTGTCAGTTGTCAGAGGTGACATCAAAAGAAGACAAATCTTAGGTTTAAATTTAGCTCTAAAAGTATTTAAAATTAAAACCTCAAATTGACGGGTCGTGAATATTCGATGATTCCAATAAATACTTTAATTCGACAATTGAAGGTTCGTTAGCATAAAATTTGTATAATGAACTTAAGTCGCCATCCTGGCCATGATTGGATGATAAATAAATTATGCAAATGAGGGTCAATCATACCTTGTTGGTTTTTATTTGAAATGATTGCACTTGGGAGTGGTTTATTAAAAACTTATTCATTAAAACAAATGCACCGATAAAAATATGCTAATATTTCAGCTGCTGTTAAACCTAAGAAGTAAATAATGCAAATTAGAGGTTCCTAATATTTGCATATAATTTCTGCTTGTAATTTTTATGAATCTTTTGAATAAAAAACAATATTTTATGAGTTGATCGATGTGAGATTACATTATAGGAAATGTATAAAACGATACTATTTTTATAATTGTTTTTCCAGTTACTGTTATTTGTATTGTTGTTATCCCAGTCAAAATTACTATAAATTATTACTATAAATTCCCAAATAAAATGCATGAAATTTGAATTTACGAACTGAAACACGTCTGCACACATTTTTAGATTATCAGCATCAGCATCATAGCTTCATTATCAGCATCAGCATCATAGCTTCATTATCAGCATCAGTATCATAGCTTCATTATCAGCATCAGCATCATAGCATCAGTTAAATGTGAAATGAATTTTCATTTGAACAGGAATCTGAGTCAGCAGATGGTGATGCCAAATCATCATCATCGTCATCCATGAATGACATCGTAACCGCGGTAACCTTATTGTTACAGTTACGACTGCATTTCTTGTAAATGGTTCTGCGCACTTACGTTAACCAATAAGTCTGTCCAATTTGTTTAACTGATGGAATGCTTTAATTAGTAAATTAATAATCCCGTCATTATTTCACTTTCACAACTAAAGATTAATAATAATAATATTAATGATGATGATAATGGTAACGATAACGATAATAATATTATTAATAATAATAATAAGTGATTATTAAATTGAAAGTACATTAAATATGTTTGCAATGCATTCAATGTGAATGAGCAGCATCAACATTTCCTGGATGTCAATGGTCGCTTATTCGCAATTTTTAAGAATTAAATTAACTCCTTCATTAGCATATCTCATCCGTCGTCTCACCCATACACCAATCCATCCATCCATCCATCTTTCTTCCATCCATCCATCCATTGATATTGACTGCATATTTGAATTCCTTGTATTCCTGTGAACTACTCGGTTTTAACCTTTCATTTTTCTCTAACAATTTTTCAATTGGACAGTTTCCAATGACAATTATTTTTCAAACTAACATCCACAACCGAGTTACATTTAATTGTGACAGGTTTGTCTTAAATGTGATTGTGATAAAACATTTTTTGAGTTTTGTGATGACGATGATGATGATGACGGTGACGACGATGGTGAGATTTTTCTAAGATGACCTCTAACCACGTATTAACCATGTACTAACCATGTACTAACCACGTACTAACCATGTCTAACCATGTACTTATAAATCATAAAATTTGTGGATGGATGGATGGATGGATGATGAAGGTGAACTGACTGAATGAATTTTAATTATATATCATTTTAACTTTTACAAACTTTAAGTTGAGTAGATGAATGTTTTATGCAATGGTCTTTGTAGGTGGAATAGATAGTGATCAATATTATTAATATTATTATTAATTATTATTATTATTATTATTATATGCTTGTGATTGCATCATTTGTCCACTCAGTCTGAAGATGATGATGAAAGGGTGATGAGAATGGTGATGTTGGGCATCATTGAGGAGGTGATAACTTGTGTCAACATGAAGCCATCCATCCCTGGTGTGGTGTTCGACACTGTTATGGAGATTATCAACGATGATGAGGGAGAGGAGCAACAAGAACAAGTTCGAGGTCGTTATTGTGTAATGGTTATTTTTAGCAACCTTATAATATTAACTTATAATAACTTAATATTAATTTATAATAACAATATAAAATTAACCTGCTAATACTAATAATAATAATAATAATAATAGTAATAATACTTGTTTACTAATATTTATTTACTGCAATAATATCTCAAATGAAAAACAAAATTCTTTGTGAATTTTTAGAACCCCTTGCATTTGCATCAGCATTGGAGTTGAACGAGACTTGCGAGCATTTGTACGCAAAAATTCTTGAAGAGGTTTTGCAGTCCACCAACCGACAGCCGTCGGTCTCGGGTGTCGTCCTCGATGTCATGACCGACATCATCAAAGGCACTGAAGTCGAGGAAAGCAAACCTGCAAAAGGTTCGACCGCTTGATTGGTTTTGAACTTTGAATTCAATCAATTTAGCCCTCAATCAGATTTTTTTTAATTGTTAAATTGAAACCTGAGTATTACAATACAGCAATATCCAATTGAATTGAATGTTTACAGGAGTTAAGTGGATTAGATTATTTAAAAGTTATAATTACTGATAAAACATTTATGTGCTCTTATAGCAAAAGCAGCCATCACCATTCACTGCTTTTGATGAATTGCTTGCTGATGATTCGTGGTGACATTTATTTTCATCACCAGATTGACAAATAGAATTTGAAAATGGATTAGATTAATATTCTTTTTAAATATTTAAATTAGACACATTATGATAATCAAATTCCTTACATCGTGAGAAGGATTAAACACATGCCTTACTCTGCAGCACCAGAATCGATTCCTGTTCAGGTCAGGAAACCCAGCAACCAAACATTCATACGACCTCAGCCAGAAATTCAACTTTCAAAGCACGACGATGAGACGGAAGTTCAAAAACCTGAAATCAGACCAGTAATAGAAATTATTGACAAAATATGTCATCATACATATACATATTATACATAAAAATAATAAATAAATCAATTAGTTACTTAAGTAACAACTTAAATTTCTTATTTTTTTATTATCAACTTGGTTAAAATATTAACTTAGATATTAACTTAAATAACTGCTCTTGGTTGTGTGAAATTATGCCACAAAAAGAATTAACAAGAGCCTAATTCCTTTGTCACACTTAATAAACTTAATAAAATTAAGAAATAAAAATAAAATTAAACATTTTTAAAGCATATAATTACATTAATAATTTCTTAGAGAACATATTTGCCTTGTTATTCTTGATTTGACGAAATACACGACCAGGGCTTCAAAAGAACGATGACCAAAACTCGGAAGTACGTCAACACGGACGGTCAACTGGTCACCATGTCGACAACTTACAACCTCAGTGGAGACGACTCGAGCAGCAAACAATTCAAGGCTCACGAATTGAGGTTCCTTCGTGAATATTCATTTTCCTCTGACTGTTTATATCAACTAATTATATCAACTAATTATATCAGCTAATTTATTATTTGTTATCAATAAATTAATTATAAATAAAATTCGTAATTTCCTCTTACGAAGATGAATTATTATTGTTTAAACTTTTTAAACATCTTTTGTGTTGGATGCAGTTTCGTGCTTCAGCGTGCAGTTCAACCTCTCGGTGGATGACCTATTATTTTTATTCGATTTATTTGTTTACATGATTAGCATAATTTATGCAGGAGGAGGGACATGAGGGACATGAAGTTGCAGCAGAAGTTAGAAACAAAGCAACTCTTGGAACTCGACTCGAAAGACAAAACGAAGTTCGAAGAATTGGCGAACAAATTCGAACGAAGCAAACAGGTGGTCATTCGGAACTGAATTTCGTGCGCCTTAAAATATTTCATAATTATTTGACCGTTAGAATCTTCTTGTGGATTTTAAGTGAATTCGAATCGATTAAATTGTTATCAAGATTAGATTTGTTTAATCATTTATTCCTTCATAATCAGCAAATGTCATTGCAATTATTTGCCAATGTTTTCATGTCTTGGCTCAAAGTCATGATGTAACGACGTAATATGGAAACTTGTCGCACGTCTTCGTGAGCAATTTCTTGTGACATATTTTTATACGACACCAGTCTGCATTAAGTGGACCAATATTTTAAGATCTTTAATTGCAAATTTAAACATATTTCTTCAAACAGTCTGCTGTGAAAACCTTTGAAATTGAGTCGGAGCAAATCTCGAGAGCAGGTAAAATTCAGATCGACAAAATTGAGGAGACGTGTTTAAATGAACAAAGACTCAAAGAGAAGAAGTTTAGAATGGAAGAAGTTGGTTAAGTTGTTGACCTTCTGCGCCGTTATAAAACAAATTAAAATTGGATTTTAATCACAAATTATTGCGATACCTTTTACGATGATATTTTACAACACGAACAAATAATAATATTTAAAAAATGTCTAAAATAACCAAGAAAATTATTATTTAATACTGTTTTCATGAGGAAATGAATCAATAAATACAATCGCTTATCATTACTCAGTTATTAACAATGGTTAACAATTAATCGGTTATTAANNNNGGTTAACAGTTGATTGATTTAACTGATTAAACGTCTTCACCAGGAGACAACCATCAGACTCCTGCTCGAGCACCAAAAGAAGGAGTTGAAGAATCTCAAAGTCGAAGCAAGTGATCTGAACAATGGAATGAACAAAAAGGAAGCTCTCAAGGTCAAGAAGGAAAACACCATGATGAGTCAGCTGGAGAAGGTGAGTATTTATGGAAGTGTCCTCTGTTTATTTGGAAGGTCAAGGAGATGAGTGATGTCAGAGTGCCAATGAATTTTCAACATTTGAGTTTATTATAAACAAAATTTGAACAGTTCTTGTTACTTCAAAGCAAATAGCTTATGCCATTCACAAAAAAGTCATGCTAACTCAGTAATTACTAGTTTATTAAGCAACAAATAAGCGACTTATTCAGTAATTATTAATTATTGTAAATTAAAAAAAAATAAAATAAATTTTTCAGGAAAGAAAGGTGCGTGAAACGTTGGAACAGAACCTGGAGATGATGAGAGATAATTTGAAGGATGAGTACAGGAAGAGGGTTGCTGAGGAAGAACTGAAGATGCTTCAAGGAAAACAACAGGCCACTAAAAGTAATGATAATGATGATTATGACGACGACGACGATTGTATCGTGTAATTGTTTACAAATGATTAATTTTATTAACAAGCTAAAAGGTTAAACTAAAAATCTTGCAGAGAGGGAGGCATCAGTGTGGAAGATTGAAGAGGAGCTGATGAAGAAGAGGCATGAGTTGTTCAAACAACATATCAGGGAGAAGTTCATCCTCAAACGACAACACATGATGGCAAGACATGACAAGGTTCACAATCACTGAGAATGCTAACTTATTATTTAAATTGGTTTATTAATAATCTGTTTAATCACTTGGTAATGATAGTTCATCATCATCATTAAAGTCACAATAATAATAATATTAATAATAATATTGAACATCCCAGGAGATGAATTCACTGGACGAAGCCAACAAGGAATCATTGGCGGAGTTGCTGAGGCTACAAATGCTTGAGAAGAGGAGGCAACCAAAGATGGAGAAGAGTGATTCTAAGGTGAGATGCCAAACATTCAAGAGAAGAATGAGGGAAAGTGGAGGAATGCAAATGTTGGAGAAGGAGAAGGAGAAGATTGTTGAGGTAGACATTAGTTGGATGTTATTGAATGTTAATAAGTAACAAATTGAATGTTAATAATTAATTAATTGAATACTAATGATTAGTTAATTTTACATTGACAACTAATTAAGTGAATGCTAATTAGTAATAAATTTTATATTAATATTTAATTAATTGAATATTAATAAGTAATAAACTAATATTAATATTAATTAATATTAATAATTAAGTAATTGAGTTGTCTATAAAAATTGTGGTACTTTTTCTTGCATCACCTGAATCATTGATAAAAAAACTTCACTCATTCTTTATTATTCTCTTATCCATCCATACTTATCATATTGTAATATTGCTTGGGCATCCAACTACCCACCTCGTTTAAAATTACTTCATACCACCCAAAAAATATCATTTATTCTTTTCCACCTTTATCCTTTATTTTTATTAGCAACAATATTATTAATGCGGGTGGCCTTTGGGTGTCATTGGAATTTTTTTTTTATACATACTTGAACTTTGACACTTTTCATGTGTATGATGACCTCAAGAAATGAATAAATGAAATGAAGTGAATGAAATTAGATCTAATCAATTTAATATTTATTTTTTTCCTTTATTGAGCAGAACAAGAAAATAAACAACATGAATATATAAAATATCAATTGGTTGTAAAATAATTAAATAAAGTCATCATTTGATGAATAGTTTGAAGAAAATGAAAGGAAGAGATTGAGGGATAGTTTTGAAAAGTTGGAGTTGAAGCACATCAGAGAACTTTCAAAACTTCAAACAGACAACCAACTGAAAGTTAAGGACCTCGAGCAGATACAAGTATGAACAAATTTCTTATAAATTTCTTACAAATGGAGTCATCTCATTTTTCAATTTAATTCCAAATAATCAAATTACATTTTATGTAAATTAATGTTAAGAACGTTATTTACTAATTAATGCTAATAATTGACTCTAATTAATAATTTGCATTCTTTTCTAAGAAATATTTAATTTCTTAATTTTCCAATCCAAAAGCAATCAACTTATTACATTTTAAGGACTGATATCTTATGGAATTATTAATGATGAATAATTTTTAAAATTGCAGAAAAACAAACTGAAGCTGCTAATGGAGCAGGAGAATGAGGCCATAAAGGCACTGGAAGAGCAGTTCAACATCGAGTTCCAAGAATGGCTGGAACGACTCGCGATCAAGGAAAATGTTAGACAATTTATTCTGATTATCTATCTGTTAAGTCAATATTAATTAAATTCACTTAAGAAATTTATCGATTAACTGAGCCCGCACAGCCAAGGAGTGCCCTCGGGTAGGTAAAGGGTAGGCGCTACAAAAAGGGTAGAAAAATTAAATTGATTAAAACGTGCCTTCTCATCCTATTCGAATATGTAGAGCACTCAAAAGATTGACCAAATGCAAAACTGAGCCAATATCAATTTATTTTGATTAACAGCTGAGTCAACATTAACATATTTCAGTTAAATGATGGCTCGATATTAAATATTTTAATGTATGATATTTAATGTGCAATGCATTAATATGTAAATTTGTTAATTTGCATTCTTTAAACAGCAATTAGATGAAAGTTTCAAGAAGGAACTCAGTGACCACAACAATTTCTATTCAAGAGGATTATCCAATAAATCCTCAGTTGCTTAAAAAATCAAAAATTTAACAAAAGTTAAATATTTATTTTAAGTAAAAATTGAATATATTTAAAGACACTTATTATTTTTGAATGATTGTTTTCTAAAATATCAAATATGTAAATATCAAGTTGTCAATATTTGCTTGCTTTTTCATTTTTACTCGACATTTAAACCAAACTTACATAAATTTCAAGAACTTTTGTAGCTTTAGTGCCTTCATGCATTCCTTTCATTAGGTTAAAAGCAGACATTTTGATAGGTTCAAGCAAAATAATCAGTAATTATCACTTTCTGAAGAATTCAGTTTAATAATTTTGTTAAGCAATAATTTTTAATTTGATACAATGTTAGTGCCAAATTCTATTTTTTTTTATCTCAGTTTCGATGTCAAAGGTTATTTGTCAGAGGCATTAATTGAATGCTTTCAGTATTGAACATCAACTAAATGATCACTTGCAACTTTTAGATAAACTTAATGAAGTAATTACTTTAATTCAATTCACTTTTAAAATGGTTGAACTTATATTTATGTTTATATCCTTATGTTTGCATTTTCGGTTTAAGTGAAATTTCGTTTCAAAGTTGCGACATTTCATTTGTATCAATTGTTACCATTTACCATCACTTACGAGACGTCATACCTCTAACTTCTGTTTTATTTATGTGGTTTAGATGTTGTAGATGTTTGCTTAAGAAGATCAACTTAAGTATTTTTTCTTGTTTCAAGAATGGTGCCAATATCATTGTCTTGTTTGCATATGTTGTTTATATGTTTCAAATAAACTTATGAAAAATATGTGCCTAGTATTGAGTCACTCAATGTTCAAATTGTTCTCATGAGTAGACAAAGCAGTGATAAGAAATGTTCCAGAATATTTAAAGCTTTTAAACAAAAGTCTTGTGTGATTGATGAGTGTGGAGATCAGGGATGTTGTTTCACTTGTTTTCATGGGATCAAACCTTTGCTCAACCATCTGAATATCCTCCTAAATTTGGCTGGACCTCGTTTTGCTTGCCAAATATTTTGGGGAGTAAAGATCTCTCAGGATTCAATGCACCAACCCCTCCCCAAATGACATTCCTCACGAGCTCTTCAAATCTCTAGGCTGTTTTGCTTATTGTTTCCTAAGAGATTGTCTATGAATTAAAGTTATTCCCAGGCTATAGGTCAAGTAGCTAATGAGGATCTTCTACGAAAAGTCGGCTCTTCCAAGAAATATGTTGTGTAATTAATAAAGATTATAAGATAATAACTGTACAATCGGCTGTTTAAATAATTTTTTTTAGCATTTTGAAAAAGGCCTCCATTGAATTTATATTTATATTTTAACATGATTGTTTCTTGGTCGATTCACTAAGAGTAAGACACACTTATTGGCAGCTATTGTAGAAAAAATTGTACTCATTGTGGGTTTAATCTGGAACGATTGAAATGAAACATTCAATATCCTCCTTTATATTTAGATGTATAATTGTGAATTTTCGTGAATAAAATATTAAAGAATTGTGGATGAAAACGGCTTGGTTGCGCTTGATGTTGTATGTTGATGTTGATGTTGTAGTTCGAAAATGTAATTCTGTTTAATTTATTTCCAAAGTTTAATGTTTAAATTTTCTTTAAATAAGCTACCATAAGTTGTTATCATCCCACCTACAGCCGCAAAAACAAATGGCTCTTAGGATAATTGTACTTTGTACTACATAGTACTGCAAGTACAGTACATAATCCGTGTGCTTGCACGTAGGTCTTAATACTTGATCACAAGTTTTAGCACGTGTTATTGCATTTTGAGCAGCATACATACCTACATATTAAATTCATGTTGTGGTGCTGCAGATAAACGTAGCGAACAGCAAATTGGTTTTCATACTTAGCAGCCATCCTTAGTTCCAGCAATTAAATAGCCAACTTAGTAAAATTAATTACGCAATTTAGTTTTGCAAGTTGACTGCCGTTAAGTTAAGTTAAGTTTTTACATGCAGGGTCCCAGCAATCTTTTGGGGCCCGCCCTGGTTTTAAATGATTAACATTACAATAACGACCTTTTTTTTTTATTTTCCATTACCAAATTGACATAAAGGCCCTTGGCCGCTTTGCCTTAGGGCTCGAAATTTCTGTCGGCGTCCCTGGTTTTACGCAACTTTATGGTTAATTCCCTACAATAAAAAAAGTAAGCTATGGTTAGGATGGTTTAAGTTAATAATATGTAATTTGACCGGACATTTTCTAATTTCACGTTTTCTTTTAATTGAGATTAAAATGCGCGAATGGATTCAAAGGAGAATTCTTGCAATGAGATTAAAAAAAGGCACGATTGATCTCAAAAACGTAGCTGGGATGCATGGTACTCGTTTACTCTTATGTGTTAAGTTTGCTTTCCTTATTTCTTACCAACTCTTAATGAAACATCCGCGTTCTCAGGTTTTCAATGGGACCAGTTCTCATCGGATTAACGTATTAAAGTTATGGAATGGTGGTCATGGAGATGACCTAGGGCTGCTAGGTGAGTTGCATTCGAGTTAACTGATATGAGAGAATTTCACTTACATTCTTCAGCCGATCGCGATGAAATTAAAGATAGAATTTCTTTCTACTATCATTAATTCGATACCGGCTATGCTGAGGCGGGCCATATTTTATAACATTCCAGTGGATTATTAAATTTTCTTGAAAACCAATACCTCGTTGCCTCTCCTTTGAGATTCTGCTCACCCATAAATAAAAAAAAAGGATCTCAAGACTGCTGGATAGCGTCAAGCAGATGTCGACATTCACATTTTTCTTATCTTTTTACTAGAAAAACTCGGGCTGACATATGAGAGTACTTAGCAGAACAAAGCTCATCTTTCCTGGCCTGGGCCTACGAATTCAAGCATTCCTCATTCAAACACTTGACCCAAATGAAAGATAGAGCTGTAATAAAAATGAGCTACGCACGCTCGTTGCGAAAATAGCAGGATATGCCAGCTGAGTCGGTGCTGCTGACGAAAAGGAAAATGATTGCAGTTGATTTTTAAAATTAAATCGCGTGAAATAATATTTTATGGATTAACTGGTCAGCTTTAGCAAGTAAGTTATTTTGATGTCCAAAATTAAAAAACTGGGTCATGTACGACGTAGCATATTTTGCTATTGGTTGGTAGAAAGTTGACTTGGTTATTATGCAATGGAGGTCGATATCGGCTGGTTGCTGTGTTGAGATCGATCAAGGTATGATTCGTCTGCCATTGTGCTGACGAGATTTTATTTTTATGGATGAAGGTTTATGCAGATGCTTCGTTTGCAAGACTTGAGATGAGTTGGTTCCGTTAGACGCTTGTTACATTAATCAGCTGCTAAAGTCAGCTGTAGATGAGGGACTGTCTAGAACCGTGTATCGTGATAAATGCCTTTAACTAACGATAGGTTGCGTACTTGTTGGATTTAAATGTATATCTGCTAATCTGCTAGATAACTATTTTACCCCTGAAGGCAGACAAGTAACTTCACTTCATTTTTTTTTTCAGGGCATTATGGCTATCCCCAAACTAGGAGGGATGTGGAGAGATGTAGGGTGATCTGGATGAATTTGGTTACTTAACCTTCAATTCAAGTAACTAAGGAAAGAACAAGAAGAAACCACTTTTGGTCACATGATTAAATGTTTCAAGTAGAAAGATGCTTTCCAAAATTTTAATGTTCTATTTCACATGTTCTATTGTTGTGCATTGCATACAAAATATTTAAATCATTAGGAAATTGCTTAAATGTTTGAAAATATAATTGGTGGGTTTGCGGTGTAGAAATTTGTTTATTTATTTTATATTCCACATTTTCATGCTTTTGTGTTTCTCATGTTATGTAACATACATAAGTGGATATTTCAAAGTTTCAAGTCAGATAGTTGGTGTTGTTTCAGATGCACAATTCCATTTATGTTTTCATTTAAAAACTTGAAAAGCTGGATCACAACCTCATCAAACTGCGTTCATAGATAAAACCTCAACCACTATTTGCCTGGCGATAATTATGCGAATAGACATCATTGGCATTCTTTTGACTACCTAAACTGAAAGTTCACTTCTTGCTATTCCCAGAATCATGCCTGAAATTGTAAATAGCTATTTATTATATTTTATGATAGATTCGTTGCATGTCGATCCTTATTAGGATATTTTGATTCGCTAGAATCATTCTTAAATTATATTATAATCTTTAATATTACATTTTGTGGTGTGAGATTGCATGTACTTTTTGTTTTCAATTCAATCATGGGGCTGTAACCTGCAATTTGTAAATAGTGAGTGAATGTGTAAAGAACCTTTTTTGTCCTATTTAATACCTTTCAGAACTGCTCATGTCCTGGATATGGCTTGATGTTTTAGATTTTCAGATCTTCCTTTTTTGGTGCTACCATTATTCAACTTTTAAAGCACGAATTGATTGTCAGCCCATAATCCTCAAAATTCATTCAGGTGTTTGCTATTTAAGAAATTCTTACCGTTGTGGTTTCAATTGAGTTGTCTTAATGAGGGAGGTAAAATGGATTCTTTGATTGCATTTATTTAACCGGATGGCATCAGTCGACGTCAAAAACACAACCACCATGAAGAAGGGAGCTCAAAAATAAAATATTGCACATGATTCAGCAACGCTGATGCAAGCATCGATTAGAATGAGAAAAATATTGTCGGAGAGCTGGTAGAGGTCGGTGAAAACAAGACAAAAACCAATTAAAAGCACAAGATTGGTCCAAATTATAATTTCAACTGGTGCACTAGGAGATAATGTGTAAGACAACAAAACTTGAAAGTTCCTTGGACAAGCCATCATTTGACTAGATCGACTAAAACTGTTAAGACTCGGGAGGACTGCTGGCAAATAACATGTCCTAAAAACATCTTATGCTTAAAATAAATGCAAGAAAAAACAAGATACATTGGGAATATTTCGCTCGGGAAATAATTGCCTAATTGTCAAAAACCATTTACTTTCAGCTAACAATTTTGAACAACTCGTAAAAAATAAATTAACCAAAAGGAAACAAAAAGGTCTGCAGGGACAAATTGTCCAAGTTTTAATTTTTAGTAACTTTCGTGATGAAATTGTCAAACATTGAGGAAGCAATTGCTGAGTTTGTGTGGCTCAAAACAGGAAAGAAGAACACTGCTGTCAAAGGATGGCCACATGGAAGTCCTTCAGAGGAATACTGGACTGATAGAGTAACAGTGGGTTTATGGCCGATCATAAGTCTCAAAAAATATTCTTAAATCAACAAAATCATCAGAAAAACAGAAAATATTTACTTTATGTGATGAGGATGAATGTGGAAAACAAATACAAGAATTGAATTAAACCAAAAAACTCTTTCAAACTACAGGCTCATCTAAAGATCTTGAGAAAGAGATGCTTCCTTTGTCCAAATTCTGACCATTTTGAGAACTATGATCAGTCAAAGAGTAAGAGTGGAATGAGAGTAGGGTCGGAGATAACTTCCTTTCTGGAAGACCTGGCGGAACGAGACGAGAGGATCGTGGACAAGAAGTCGGAGATTTGAGATTTTCAGAAGAATAAACATCATTGTCTGTTTTTGCACCAACTAAGATGGAATGGGTGTTTCCATAAGTGTGTTCTTCGTCGATATAAACATCAGCAGTCAATGGAGAAGTATTGGAGTTCTTTGAGCTGAAATATGAAGTTGCAGACACCGAGTACAGTTTTAAGATGCTGGCTGTGTCGAGCTTTTGAGGCTTACAGGAATCAATTTCGTTTCTCATTCCATCAAGCCTCGATATTCGAGGGAAAGTTTCTAACTCAGTGGAAGCATTACTGTCTGTTTTATGAGGTCTTCGAGGAGGAAGTGGAGGAGGTGTGGGGTGGAGTGGGGAGATGGAGGTGGCCTCGGGTGGCAGAGGAGGAGGGGGAATGTCAGGGGATGGAAATTCACTCGGGTTGGTGGAAGGACTTGTCGGGGAAGAATCACCTGCTGCACCTGACTTTAAAAGCATGATTGGTCTCAGATTCATAGAAGGAAGGTTGATTCTTGGTGTTTCAAATGGAACCTGATTGCATTGAGCTTCAACCTTTGATTCTTCATCAATCCTTGGTGATTCACATGGTGGATGTGCCTTTGGCTCTTCACAACTTGCATCTTGGGTTCTCCACGATTCATCTGTCTCCACCTGTACTTCGTCATTTTGTAAGTTTACATCTAACTCCGGTGCAAAGTTGTCATCAAAAAACGTATCTTCAAACTCATTGAGTTGAGGCACATCAAAATTATTCTGAAAATCAACTTCTTTGTGCCTCGTGGGACTGACGACCTCCTCGCTGAAGTCCGAACAATTCATCCAAGTGCTGTGACTCTCCTCTTTCAATGTAATTGATTCAAACTCAGAAAGATTGTCATCTATTTTGAAGCTTTCAAAAGAGACGTCGACGTCTTTGGAGAAGAAGGGATCGTCGACAAAAGGATCGACGCCATTGAAAGAGAGCACCGAGCGGGAGTTCTTAAATGCCGAGCCGAGAGACGGACGGCGCGACCTGCTCGATGCGGCGTCTTCCGAGAGCTGGTAATTCGAATCGAATTCGGACATTTTTGCCATCGGAAGCACGTCGCTTTCATTATCTTTGGTTGTTTTGGCGATGGAACCTTCGATGGGACTTTCATCTGAAAATTCAAACTCTTCAAAGTTCGCCCAACTCAACTGGTCCCTGCTTTCTTCAAAGGTGTCTTGGTTCTCCATCACCTGGTTTGGGTCTGGAAGATCCTCAGTTGCATCAGTCTGCTTCCCCATTTCAACCTCTGCATTCGAAAGCTATATTAATTGCATTGAAACCGATGCATTCCAACGTTATTGCTACAAATTGATAATGAATTTCGTATGTAAAAAAATTTCTCCTAATAATTAATAAATGAATCTATTTATTATTAATTCCTCTTCACTGTTTTCTCTTATTTTGAAAATAATAATTTTTGTGCGAACCTTCTGAAAGTTTTATCTCCTCCCCAACTGGCGTCTCGTTCTGGGAGCGGTCGTCGTCGCCCGTCTTCTGCTCTGCATTCATCCCGGAAGACCCGGGAGACCCTGAACCCTGCACGTTGCAAGTTGTCGGAGAATTTGGCGGAGACCGGATGACGGGCAGCGAGCCGATGGAGGAGAGAGATTTCTTAGAAGCTATGATGGACATTGGAGACTTCATGGCAGAAGTTGAAGGGGAGTTGTTGACATTCTGATTGGAGGATGATGATGATGATAAGCTTGGGGTATTGATGGCAACAGAAGACGAAGTGTCTGGCTGGTGGATGGCAGAAGTGATGGGGGAGGTGTTTGGGAGTTGGTGGGTCGTTGCATTGCTCTGTCGGTTGTACAGGGTCAAGAACCCTGCCTGAACATTGAGAGCTCAAATGTTATTGTGTTAAAACATTCATCTGTTTTAATATAAACATCAATCTATTGACATTATATTACTTAATTTTTTCATCAAAATTATTATATCATTCATTTTTTAATTTTTATTCATTGGTTAGTATTTCTTAGGTAAAAGTAATCAAATGGAACAACCGACTGATTGAAAGAGCTTCAATCATTCTCAGATCATTAACGTACAATTACTCCACAAAAGTTTAACCTTCAACATAACTACAAACATGCAAATGAGATAGAGCTAACATTTATGTTCTAATATAAATGCAACTTCAAGCATCTCATTGGGAGGTTGTGAATATTATAATTACAAGTCAATGCATCATGCATATGCATGCTCTCGAGGGTAGCGGCAGAACGAATGACGTGTTGCTCCTGAAACAAGACGTGACAAACAAACAAAAACCATTTTAAACTAAAACTTTAACAGTTACAACAATGGTTTGTACTGCATATAAATAAGTGGCATATAGTTACAATAGCTACAATACAATTTCATTAATTAATTCAAATTACTTAAAATTTAGCAATTAACAAAAATCTTGTAATATTGTAACATCTTAAGCCTGTAACCTGTTTCCTTGGTGAAGCAGGCAGAGGAGTGTTGGAGACAGTGTTGTAAAATCTAGGAAATGATGATGCAATGTGATACCATCATTCATTTCATTCATCATTTCATCATGTGTTTGTGGAATTTTCAATGTTAACAACATCCTTGAAGTTCTTGTGGCATTTTCAAGGGAGTTGCAATTGCATAAGGATTCGAATAACTTCTAACTGCAACACTTAGTGACACGTACAACGTATTACATAATACATATGCAAACAAATCATATAATACTTGTAAAAACATATTACATTTACAAATGTATCGGATATTGCCATCTCAAGAAATATTACTGCTCTTGAAGCTCTGTTTGAACGTACACTACTCTAATCATACTCCGAATCTTTATCGTTATCGTTGCATTTTCAAATGTAATACATATTACAGGCACAAAAATAAGCAAAACCATTCCAACAGCATCTCAACGAGCAGCAATTAAATCCTTTCATCATCAGAATCTTCAGAACATCCAGGCATAACTGCACTTTGAACTTTGCAGCCAAAAAGATTTCCACAAACAACAAAGTCAGAAAACTCATCAACGACGAAAATAAATAATATACATAATGGCGTTCTCAATGTCCTAATTAGCATTATTCATTAGCTCCGAAAATAACCTGTACAGAAGGTGGGGACTCTTCTTGATCCTGCCCAGAGTGCCCCCTCAGTGAATCCTCCGTACTTGAGACTGAAAGGAGGGGAGGGCATCCTCCATGACTGATTGTAAATAAGTTAAATAAAAAGTAGTTAAATGTTGACTGATATTTATGTAATAATATTAATTTCTGTGATTACAATTAAATACACTTTGAAGGCAATCAACTAAATGTTATTAATAATAATTAATAATAATAATAATAATAATAATAATAATAATAATAATAATAATAATAATAACAACAACAAAGTAAATTTATAGTCTGAAACCACAAACAAGAGGTGATACTAATATAATCGTTACTAAATTATCACCGAACATGTGTTTCAAAGTGGACTCATGTTGCTTGTAAACATGCAGGCAAATATTTTCAAAGTTAATTGTTTTAATACTTAGAAAATCCAAACTATTAATAGCTTTTCCCAAATGAATATAGTTACAGGCCCTAATCCACGTCGTGACGAGTCGACATGTGCGGGAGAAATAAAAGTTTTTTGACAATTTCCCTTTAATGAGATGCATGTCATCTCGGCAGAAAATGACAAAACAGGATGAAAGTGGATCTCAAAACCAGCAGATGCTGATGATGGGATGAATGTTTTTTAGAAATTGAATTCTGAAAGTGATGGTGTGTGCTCAAGCAACATCAAGACACTGATACCATCAGCACTTCACTTTTTTTTATCCTGGATATTTAATAATAATAATAATAATAATAATAATAATGATGATGATGATGATGATAATAATAAAAATAAAATAATAATAATAATAATAATAATAATAATAATAGCATCATCAACAACAACATCGTAATAATAATAACATCAACAATTAAACAATTCAATAACATGAAATAATTAACAAAAAAACGTTATTAAAATGTTTCTTAATTATTAGTTATAATAATTATTAGTTATTATAATTACAATATTATAATTAGTTAATCACTATGCTATTAAAAAAATAACATTATTAAAATTTTTGTTAATTATTAGCCTTTTGAAATTATTCTTATTTAATAGTCTTCCACACCTTACAATTACAGGAAAACATTCAAAAAGACACAAATATTGGAAGGGCAAAGGTTCAAATGGCAATCGATGCATAAAAAGAATTACTAAATACTTAATTACGATGATAATGATTTAATAATGTGCTCATGACTATTTGTATATATAAATAAAATAAATAAATCCTATAAATGACAGAATCATCATCAGATAAAACCCTGCTGTCCTGAATCTAATACTTCTGTCTGAAAACTTTTGACTTAAGAAATCATGAGAACAAAAATCTAATTCTTCAAAATATTCAGATCCCTCCAGAGCTAAAAATAGCGGCTCATGCTGCTCATACTTAAACAACAACAATGTTAGACACTGATGGAATTCTTTGCGAGCTCATCTTGCTAACAACAAATTATCTTAAAAAAATCAACAAGTGACATCATCTTTGTCAACATCATCATCAACACCATCATCTTTGTCAACATCATCATCAACACACATCTGAAGAAAATGTGGTGCTAAAAGCGAAACTAAGCATTTTTAACAAAAAATTGCTGAATCGTGCGACAGAAATAATTCAGTAGCGGTTATTACTTCATCACTGATGGAGGATGATAAAGATTATGGAGACCTTTTATGTTATAATGTAAACAAAATAAAAATATAGCAAAATAGATTATTATTATTATTATTATTATTATTACTACTATTATTAAACAACTACAAATCATGAAAATTAAACAATCAATCATATGAAAAGATAAATACAAAAAGCCATCTTTGTGAGTGTTTAAAGATGACGACGACGACGCCACGATGATGGTGGTGGCAGTTACAATATTCAAGATGCTCACAAACTGGTTAGAGTCCTCAGACAGTGATGTGTTGTTTCTGTTGTATTCAGTGTTATAGAAGAGATCCCTCAGTGTGGTCACAACAACATCAGCCTGGAACAACAACCACCCATCACTCAGCTTTCATTAAGCTTTGTGAAAAACCTTACCACAATGTATAACATTTCTAAATCCACAATCATCATCATCTTCGTCGTCGTCACCGTCGTCATCATCATCAACTCGTCACAACTATTATCATCACCACAAGTTGGATAATTTAAATATGTAATTTATTTTTTATTTTCATCACCAACATCACCATCATCATCACCATCATCAATTTCCAACAATCAGATCATTGGATGAAATCATGAAAACATTCAAATGTCTGAAATAACTTCTAGAAAGTTCGCACGCATCGGCCAATAACAGCCTCTCCATATGTAAGCAGCCAATAAAAAAAAACGCATTACATCCTAACATTATTTAGATACTTTAATAAAATGTTAATGTTCACATTACCCTAAAACATTAAGCGATCTGGCTTGCAAGTTAGCTCAGATGGTTGCATTCAAGAGCGATGGTAGCTTCGCGTCACGTTCGAAACCCAGCTTCCACTGCCAAAAAGCAGAGAAGGTGCTATATAAATGGTCCCCCATGTAAATGCATTTTTAAATATTAATATGTTTCCAATACAACTGCGCCATATTTTCATTTAAACAAGTCCGGTTACTTTGACCGATCGTCGATGTTATTAAATGGTCGGCGACGAACGAACGACGACAAACGACCTACGATACCGACAGCTTTCTCGGTCTTGATTCCATAGAATTCGTGGCAGTCGAGGCCCGGGTTGAAGACGTAACCGAACGCCCTGGAATCGGAGATGTCTCTCGATATGTAGGAGATCCGAGACAGCGGGTGGTCGAACATCACGTCCTGAAAACACGAGACTCTTGTCCGAGAAATGCGTTAGAATTATTAAAATAATCTGTTTTGAAAATCTATCTAACAAAAAACACCAACAAGATTTTGTAATTATTCTCAAGTGGCTCGAGCAACCTTCAAAGACTTTCATTCTTTGACTCTTAAAATCAACAATTTGTTTTATTTTATGTCAAACAATTCAGTCTCAGATGTCTTCCAAGTGAACCATGTTTTTCCTCAGAAATTTGTGAGGAAGTGAAATCAACCTAATGAAGCACCTTGAGCTGATGGGGAACAGCTTTACAAAGTGAATATTTTTATACTTACAAATAATCATATTTACAAATGTTTATAATTCAAACATTTTTATACTTAACATATATTTGTATTTCAAATATTCTTTTATTTACATATATTTATATCACAAATAATTCCATTTGCAAATCTAAATTTATTGACATGGATAAAACTGGTTAGATAAATTTGTAGGACTTGACCTTAGAAATGAATAATAATAATAAATATGTTAAATCCAATAACCAAAAATTTAAATTATTAAAATGTTTCATTCCACAAACCAAGATGTTTAAAAAATATCCTCCATTTTACCTAACATAAGAACACCCCATTTATATTTATTTAATAAGACCTCAGCATAACATTCATGTGACATTCATAGCATGACAATTACAAACTCGACAAGAAATGTGAAACAAACGATTAATAATTTCTAGAAATTACTTTCATAATAATCATATTTTTGCAAATTTATGTTCAGCATTATGCTTATGTTCAGAAGAGATGCTCTGAGAAGATATTTTTTAGCTTGAGTTGAGAGGAAGAAATCCATTTTAAGTCCATTTGAAGTGCGTCTCCCTAGCAGCTGGTGATCAAAGATGCTCACAAGAAGGTGGTGACTGATTGTCTGCCAGGTGTGCCATGATGCTTCCAATATCATCATCGTCGCCGTCGTCGTCATCGTCATCATAATCATCCGATCCTAATCATGACACCTTTAATTTAATTATCAGCGATTCCTCTCAAAATGTTGTTGTAAACCTTACAATGATGTCAGTACAACAGCATCACATCCTGGATGTAGTTTGGTTGTGATCGATCAACTAATCAATCAAGTATTGAACAATTCTCAGAACAGTGCATGGATAATCATTTAGGGTGGGCATTAAAAAAAAAGCTACAAAAATATCATAAAAATCATAAAGAACATTCCAAAATAATAATACATTTTTGGAAGATTTACAGTGTTTGTAATTAGTCTCAACAAGCAAGTAAGGCAATAAACAAGCAAATGAAGGAGAGGTTAATAACGAGTCAGCATATATTATGTAATAACAACTTAAATTAGCACATATTATCAAATTGTCATAGCTTATCAATAATATAAAACAGAAAATACATGTGCGCATCCTCCCGAACTGTGAACGTCGGCGACTCGAAATTTGTGCAAGTCATTCTCTATGCCGTTCCTGGGTCGACCGTGCTATTTTGTGTTCTCAACTTTCAAGTTTTCCAACTTTCACCTTTTCTTAAATCGCTTGCGAGCTTTACACTCGAGAGCCACTTAAGACGTTTAAGATTTTGCATCCAACGACGGCAGCGCAGGTTCAAATCCCGTCGCAGGAGCGCTACCCTGACCACCTTCGAGGGCAGGTATTTTGAATGCATTCGAAGGATGTAAATAATAACGACACGAATAAAATTAATTATGATGGAAAAAAATGAGTTTGAATGCACGACCGGTGAAGCCGGCTTAAAAAAGCTAGTTTATTATAAATTAACTGAACGTATATTAATATGCATAACATACATTAATATGCATAACGTATATTAATATGCATAATGTATATTAATATGCATAACATATATTAATATGCATAACGTATATTAATATGCATAACGTATATTATTATGCATAACATATATTAATATGCATAACGTATATTAATATGCATAACGTATATTAATATGCATAACGTATATTAATATGCATCATCAACACAACCACTAAACCGGGTTTAAACAAACTGTGTTTGCAACGAGACTTCGATTAGAAATTCGTATTTTAATAAACAAATCGTTCCAAAATATTAAAATCTTTGTAACTTGTCGCGACTGCTGAATTACAAAATTAACACAATCATTTAATGTGCTACATCAATTTTGTTAAAATTATTTATTATATAATATTATTATTATTATTATTATTATAATTGTTATTGTTATTGTTATTGTTGCTGTTGCTATTGCTATTACTACTATTATTATTATTATTATTATTATTATTATTATTATTATTATTATAACTATTATTATTAGGCCACAAATTCAAATCACTCACCTCGTCCTTTTCATCAAGAATTTTGATTCCGTTCGTTGATATGTTGATGACAATCTTCCTCTTGTGGTCCCCCAAGGTTTTGATAGCTGCCTTCATCTTTGCCATTGCTACCTGTTGTTGCAGAAATAATATTAATTATAATCACACTGAGTAATACTAATTATAATTTTAAACTAAACTTAGAAAAACATGAGGCAGACCTTTAAAATATTTGTTCTTAGTAATAATATTAATTAGTAATAATAATCTTTCTAACAATGACCTTGGTGATGGTGATCGCTGGATCTAAATAAGCCAGCCAACTTAATTCTTTTAGTGACAGAATGATGGATGCATGAATCCCAAATAAATATAGAAAACTTCAGACATAAATATTTCTGTCCACAATACATCTCCAACTATTAAATCATCTTGGCTTTATTTCTACATTCAATTTTGTTAAAAATTTAAGGAATATTATGCAAATAGGATGACAAAAGGTTTTCTAGCTTTCTCATAAATAAGTTCTAAACAACTTAAACAAACGAATAATTGAGAACATCATTCTCATTTTCATCATCATCATCAACATCAACATTACTCCATTGATATCATTTTCTGATTTTCCAACATCCACAGTCACCGATACTGGAGAAATCAACCTACCTGGCACATCATGTCGGACCGATCTCCACAGGCGTCTGCCACGTGTTCGATGCCGATAAACTTTCCTCGGAAGTACAAACCGGGCGGAAGGAACCTCAAGGGGTCTGGAAAGATACCTTCTCATCAGTGAGGCTGAATTGGATCTCTCATGACTTTCAGCTTATATTGATGCCAAGCACAAAAAATCATCTGGTACATCTCGATTACCGATCAAAGCAATAATAATAATAATAATAATAATAATAATAATAACTAACATGACTTACCTTAGATAATGTAATCTATAACCATTCAATATAATTAATTACTGAAACTATAACTGATATAAAATATAATATTAAGATCACAGTTCGACCAATGCAACTCAGAAATGTTATTCTGGATTTGCTTAGGATGTTCTTTAGCTCAGAAATTATTTTTTAGGAATTAAAACTTTCTTTTTCTTAAAATTCCCAAACAATATAGTAGTCAACAATAATAGTTTTAATATAGGTCTATAAAAAATGATCCATATATCTGACATTACTAATTCACTAATTGACCCTAGAAAACTTATTCAAAACACATAAATGCAGTACCTTTTTTCGATTTTAACTTCTTTGGCGTGTCTTCGTTCGCAGATGTCATTTCCACTTATACCAAAAGAGACATTTGTTACCTTTAGGCTGGATCATGAAAAAGCAATTTAGTGATTGAGGCTTTATTACTTTTATTTAAAAAGCAAGGGAAAACAAATGCCGATGGCTTCTTTTACTCATGCCAACTAACATTTTCCATAACATAAAAAATAATCAATAGATAACTAACTGGCAGGTGAATGTCAAATGCTCAAAACTCCTTTGCAAATCGCGGATAGATCAAACGATATGAGAATTTAGTTTAACTATAACAACTAAAAGAAAACTAAAGGAAACTTTTTATTAGGAAATATCAGTCGAGTTGCACCATCGCTTGCACAAAGCGCCTCTTCTTGTAATGCACACATTTATTTATTTACATATCAGTCCTTGGTAAAATGCAGAATTTGTCGCCAATCCTGGCGCATCTGACGAATGTTATTGAATTAAAGTGATGCAAATTGTGCACACATTTAAAGTACTTTCAGCCAAAACTTCGGAATGAAGTGGAATATTTATTTATTTAAGTGATGCCATGAGTGAAGACATCGTGAGAATTGAATAAGTCTTATAGGCATGATGATAGATATTAATGGATGCAAGTTTTAATATGCAATTTGCTTCACTATGCTACTGCTCAAAGACTGAAAACACTTTTATGTCCCAATAGCTCACAAAACAAAGCTGCCATCTTTTACGACGGGGATGGCAGCAACTTAGGAAGAGAGAAAGTACAATTTCGCCACTCCATTTCTTCCGAGATAATCCGCTGGCATGTGATTTGCACTTGCTGTCCTATAACTGACAAGTGATGAAGTCTTAGAAAATATTATTTCTATCAACCGACGAGACATTAGTTTCATTTTGGCGTTACTTTGAAGCCTTAATACTGTGACACATTGTGAACAGCCAGAAGGGACGAACTTTCTATCTTCTTAGGGCTTTCTTCTATTTAACTCTCAAGGGAATTCAGGAGAAAACCTTTATATTTGAGCAAATCAGTCCCGGTATTTCAAAATATTAAATATATTCAACATTCTAAATTGTATTGGTAGGATAACTAAACCAAATAAAATCCATTTTNTGCCTAGGGGACGCCAAATTGACAATATTAATCAAATTATAAAAATTTGGATACCAAAATTGCTTTAATTGCTAACCGTGGCAATAGGTATTTATATTTAATATCGGTATGCATTGGTCTTGAAATATCCACCAAATCAAAACAAATTTTAACTGAAACCATGGTTTATTAAAAAGAAAGTAAATCATATTATAAATTAGGCAATTAAATGAATATTCTTCAAACTATTCCAAATAGTCAGAAGCTACACGAAACGCTTGTATTAATAATATAATAGCTTCCACTTCAATGCCTTTTTGCTGGTTTACATGGGAATAATCGCGGTGTTTGTGCAAGCTATTGCTTTTGGTGCTGTAATGTATATAATACATCTCCATGTTGCTCTTTAATAATGGATGTTAATCTTTAATAATAGGAGTATCCACAGTTTTAAAGGTGTCGATTGTTAACCTGGTTTTTAAAGAGTTCAACCTTCCGACGGGTTCGGCATAACAGTCACGAATTTTAGGAATATCGCGGGCCGCAAGTGTTGAATAACCCTGAAATACAACGTGTACGACTTGTTAAGCAGTGCAAGGATTGCATCACTTATTTGTGTAAAACTGATGCTTGTGGATTATCTATCTTATTCTATCTTGGGGTGCACCTGGCGATCGTTATCGAAATAATTTTAAAAAAAATAAATGAACAATAATTTAAAAAAAAATAAAATAAGTACAATGAAACTTTAAAGTTATTAAAGCGTCAAATTTTCGTCGTATTCTTCATAACCATAGTAACTTGTTAAATTTAAATTTTTAATTTTAATTGTAAATTTACAACAACTTGAATACATACATGTATTGTGGTAAATATTTAAATGTTATTGGCACATTCAAAAAGAATTATGAGTGAAATCCGAAAATCTTTGGTATTCTCCGGATCAAAAGACTTGGTCTTCATGATGATGATGACGATGACGATGGCTGATGTTGATGATGGTGGTGGTGGTGGTGATGATGATGATGATGATGATGGTCACGATGATGACAACTGTGAACGCTCACGATTGTTTATTTCAACTGCCAAAATTTAAAACAACAATAAAAAAGTAAAAAACGCACAAAA
>MPNW01000130.1:31677-66902 GCA_011800805.1 Hirudo medicinalis | reverse complement strand
ATTTTCATTGGACTTGCAACCTGCATCACAATCTGTACTAATCCGAACAGATTATTATTATTATTATTATTATTATTATTGTTGTTGTTGTTGTTGTTGTTGTTGTTGTTGTTATTGTTATTGTTATTGTTATCGTTACTGTTACTGTTATTGTTATTGTTATTGTTATTATTATTATTATACACCTAACGAGTGGCAATTACAACACATCGTCTCAGGCATGTCAAAACGTCAACAACGAGGGCAGTTGTGAGAAGGAGTGTCCACGAAGGTTCGTCCTCGACCACCTCACGAAGATGAACAAAATCAATCCCAATGGAAAATACGTTTATGGACAGCAGTGCATTGACCAGTGTCCAAGTTGGTCTCTGGGTTTGGGTTGCTGGGATAATTGTTTTATTGTTGTCCTGATTAATTTTATTGATGAAATTCAATTGTCGAAATTTACCAATTATTTATTATTGTTGTTATTATTATTTATTATTATTATTATTGTTGTTGTTGTTGTTGTTTTTGTTATTATTATTACTGTTGTTGATATTGTTATTACTATTATTATTATTATTATTATTATTACCATTAATGTTTAGATAAAAATAAATATTTATTTATCACAGGAGACATGTTTGTTGAAGGGGATTCTTGTGTGACGATGTGCAGCAGAGGTTACAAAATAGAGTTCGAGAAGTCTCTGTGCACGCGATGTTTTGGAGATTGTCCTAAATGTGAGTATTTGACATAATCTATGAATATAAGATTTAATTCATTTTTATATATTATTAATCTCTTTAATTCACTGTCAATCACTTAATGGTGACAACATCAGTTACAGGTGATGTTGCTAATTAATTAAACATTATTAATTATTTATTATTCAACCGATTAATTTAATTGGATATCAAGATTGAAATAATTACTTTTAATTGATCAATTAATCCCCTCATTAAAAGCTTATTCACAATTTAATCTTCCTTCAATTCAACCTCCATTGCAGTTGGCTGAATAAGGTTCTAATAAATACGACAGTTACAATATTTGTGCTTTTATTTATTTTGCATTTATTAATGAATGTCGTCTTTTGTTCAATTAGTTGTATAATATAAAGTTCATTTGTTATTTTTGATGCACAATATTAATAATAATAGCAATAATAATAATAATAATAATAATAATAATAATAATAATAATAGTAATNCAATAGCAATAGCAATAGCAATAGCAATAGCAATAGCAATAGCAATAGCAATAGCAATAGCAATAGCAATAGCAATAGCAATATTAATAATAATAGCAATAATAATAATAATAATAATAATAATAATAATAATAATAATAGTAATAATAACAATAATAATAATAATAACCTCTGACCAACTTAAAATTTAGAAGGCATTGATTTGCTGTAATAATAATTAGTAGTTATATTACAATCGATTCGTCACAGTTTGCCGGCAACACTTTCCTTGTATTTTGCAAACAAATTTTCAAATGTTTTTAGCTCTCACTAAAACATAAAATTCTTCACTCAATACACATTAAATCCCCTCGTCACATTACGCAAACAATGTAAGTTGAGTTTGTAATGAAATGTATTGCTGTGTTTTTGTGTCGTTGTATTGTTGTGCTGTTGTATCGTTATGTTGTTGTGTCGTTATATCGTTGCATTGTATTATTGTATTGTTTGAGGTTAGGATACCTTGCGAGGTGATGAACCCAGTAATAATGTGTCAGTCTTATTCATGACTTATAATTAATAAGTAATTTAACATAACAACTTTGTTGTTTCTGTCTTCTCCTCACAAATCTTGATCAAAATAAATTGAAACTAATGAATCAAAATTTAATTGATTTAAATGTAATATAAAACAAGAATCGACATTTTAATGCGCCAGCAGGATTAATGATGGTAAATAATTTATTAATAATTTTATTATTGATAAAATTAATAAATAACAAAATTATAATTAATAAAATTATTATTGTTAAATTATAATTAGTTATAATAATTATAACAAGTTACTATTGAAGCGTGCAAAGGACAAAGGCGTTCGTTGATGTTGGACGATTTGAAGAGGTTCGAGAATTGTTCCATTGTGCATGGATCCATCCACATCAGTGATGCATCCTTTGACAGGTTCCGAGTCCATCATGTTATTATACTTGGTTAACCCAAGATCATTAATTGTTGCTGTTATTTTTAGTTATTATTATTATTATTATTATTATTATTATTATTATTATTATTGCTATTAATTATCACCTAACATTATAATTAAGAAAGTCTTATTATTGTTGTTGATGATGTTGTGAAATACAAGAATTGTCATTTAAAATTTCTTAAGACAAAAAAAGGAGCATTGTTTATAATTTGTTGATAAATTTAGCTTCGTAATTATTCGAACTTCCAGCCAACCACTCCTTCTACAACAAATCCTCATCAGCAGCAGAACAAAACAAACTGCTTGAGTTAAAAACACATCCACTTCTTCATCCCCCAATCCTTCGTTCATTCTGTTTATCATTCTATTTTTGTCTCCAGGGTTTTCCCACAACATATACCTGTCTTGCAGAGCCATTACAGTTGCTTTATCTAAACCCTTCCTTTCAGATCACATAATTCTTCCTTCACGTGTCATCCCTCCATCTTTCCATATCTTCTTCCATTCATCTTTTCATTCCTCCATCTCTCTATCTCTTCATTTATCTCACCATCTTTCCATTTCTTCATCCTTCATTCTATCTCTCTACTCCTCCCTCCATCAATCGATCTATCTTTTCATCTCTCTACTCCTCCATTTATCCATCCATCCATCGATCCATCTCTCTAATCCTCCATCCATCCATCGATCCATCTCTCTACTCCTCCATCCATCCATCGATCTATCTTTCCATCCAATCTCTTCCTTCCATTTAACATCCCAATCGAACTCTTTCTCGCAGACTCAGATATTTTTATTTCATCGATTATTTTTACCAACATTAACAAAAAAGAAAAAATAATAATTATCATCATCTCCAAATGCAGCAGCATAATAGTCATAATAAGTATAACATAGTTTGATATTATCATGCTTTCCTGTTAATGGTGCAAATAATAAATATTGTGATCTTCAATCAATTAATAGTTAATTAATGATAACTTTATTATTATTATTATTATTATTATTATTGTTATTGTAATTGTAATTATAAATGGTAACTTGAGTTCATTTTTCAATCAGCAGTGAAAACAAGTCGATCGCCGTGAAGGACCTGAAATTGTTGGAGAACGTTCAACTGGTCACAGATTCAGTCCACATCAAGGTCAATAGGTCAGAGTTCAGAAGTCTCAACTTTCTCAGGAATCTCAGGATCATCCAAGGTCAAGAATTCCACGAGTTAGGAATTATGAATTGTTTTCAGTTTGAGATCAAATTAACAGAAACCATGGACGCGGTGAAATAAAATCTGAAATATTGCGATTTTGTCGTTGTGAAGGATTAAAATATTATTTCCGTTCCGTAAGGAGCCTTATTTAATGTAAATACATCATGAAAATGTAACTCGTCTTTATTACTTAAAATTCACTTTCAGTTACGACTCAGCCTGGTGGTGCTCAATTCAAGTTTGACAGAACTGGGACTCAATTCATTGAAGTCAGTGGTGCGTGGTCACATGATCATCTTCGGGAACAAGGACCTTTGCTACGTTGAAGGATTAAATTGGTCGAATATTACTTCCCCGGATTATAAGAAAGTTATTCATTTCAACAGGGACGCATCTGCGTGTGGTGAGGACTGCTGAGGTTTTCATTTCTTCGAGTTCAACTCTAAAAATAAATGATTCATGAAAATCCATTTGTTTGTGACAGAATTAATTAATTTTAAAGATGTAATTCATTTTATTTGGATTTTATTTTTATTCTACTTAATAATAGTACTTAAGTAATAATAAACATATTAAATATAACAACGCAATTATGCATTAATAATAACTAGCAAACGAAAAGATGAATAAGTTACATTATTAATTAACCAATTAAATCAATTAAATCTCAGAATCCGAGGGGCGTGTGTGCGATGGAGCATGTTCTCCTGAAGGGGGGTGCATGGGTCCAAGGAAGGACCAATGCATGTCTTGTTCTGGGGTCACCTATCTTGATCTCTGCCTGACCTCTTGCCAAGAGTTCAGCGCTTCCACACTTCTGTATCAAGTGGATGAGAAGGCCTGTGCAAGATGCCACAAGGAATGTGCTAAAGGATGTGATGGGCCTGTTGGTGAATCTTTGTGTTTGTCAGTAATAATAGCAATAACAATGACAATATTAATATATTTTTATCAATTATTACAAAATCAGCAAAATATTAAAATATTAAATATTAAAATTAGCTCATTAAATGTCATCTACCTGCAATCATCAATTAACTCCTGATTTAATAATCACTTGATGTGGCTTCATCCTAAATGCATCCAGGAGATTAAACAGCTTGCATCATCGGTGTCACTTTTACTTCACGAAGTTCTTCTCTATTTCGACAGCTGCCGTCCCAATGTTGGTCGTGTGCACAGTTCAAGTGGAACTCCTCGTGTGTTGACGAATGTCCGGTTGAGATGACTCACAACTTGCTAAATGAATGCGTGAGGTTGGTGCATTCTGTGTGTGAAAGCAATCCTGTATGACCAAAGTACATTATTCGCTCTGAATTCACAATTTACTAGCTTAGGTTACTTTATCAACAAATTAATGATCATTTGTTTGATCACCGTTCATGCTTTATTATGAACTTAAGTAAGACAAATTTACTGATTTGTACTTCTATTAGTTTAATTATTTAAAAAAAATTCACTTCTACACCAAAAAGTCAAGGACAAGTGGCGCTGATAGGAGCCTTAAGTGGAATTGGAGGATTGATGGTGATCACCCTGCTGATTGTGGTGATCGTCTGCCACAGGAATCAGATGGTTAAAAGTGAGGAGAAGAAAATGATGATCGCTGCTCAACTAACAGGAGTGCTGGAATGTGAAGTGAATTATTCTTCTTCTTCTTCTTCTTCTTCTTCTTGACTCTAGATCACTTGTAGACCATGACTTTAAATTAGATATAAGTAATCTTTTATGTAGACGCTAAGTTATTGTTAAACAATTATAACAAATTAATACAATTTGATGTTACAATTTGTAGTAATGCAATTATTACAGCCACTGAAACCCACGAATATCAAACCCAACATGGCTCAGTTGAAGATGATCAAAGAATCTGAATTGAGATGCGGTGGAGTTGTGGGATCAGGGGCATTTGGAACTGTTTATAAAGTGAGGAAGAAGCATCCATAAATCTACAGATGATTATTATTTATTTATTAATAATACTTTACACATCTTAGAATATAGCTCAGTTTAGTTTGAAGCAGGTGAAAAATATTGTGACCAATTTTGACTTCAGGGCTTGTATATCCCTGAAGGAGAACACCTAAAAATACCGGTGGCCATAAAAGTCCTTCAGTGCGAGGAAGAAGACGAGAACGGGAGACCTCTGATGGAGAAGGACCAAGAAAAACAAATCCTCGATGAAGCGCAGATCATGGCTTCAGTGGTCCACCCATTCTGCATGCACATTTTAGCCTTTTGCATGGGGAGAAGAATGATGATTATCGGCCAATTCATGCCTCAGGGGTGCCTCCTTGAATATGTTCAGAATAACAAAAGCAAAATTGGATCCAAGCATATCCTTAATTGGTGTTCCCAGATTGCAAAGGTCGGTTATTAGCGGCGCATTTAATTTTATTTTGTTGTTTTATCATAGTAATTCAACCATTTTGTTTTGCAATTTTGGTGTTCTTAATAGGACTTAAAGTTGATTGTGTTTTTATGTATACTTTTTGTTAGGGGATGGAATACTTAGAGGAAAGAAATATTATCCACAGAGATCTTGCAGCAAGAAATGTCTTAGGTCAGCTGGTCGAATTTCGTTTTGGTCGGATGACATGAACAATAGAATAGATTTAATTTTTATAAAATGTTCATAAATATATTTGTCTTATTTTGTCTTATTTTGAAAAAGTAACAAATTGGAAGTGGTTAATGAATGTTGCAGTTCAAACACCCAATCACGTGCGCATTACTGACTTTGGACTTGCTAAACTGGTTCCAGATGATGACATATATTTGTCAGAGGGAGGAAAGGTACACTTGATTTAAATCATTTTTTTAAGATATTAAATCATTTAAATGAAGGAATTTCCGCTGGAATGTATCAACGTGCACCAAAATAACTTGTTTTAGATTGGTTAAATGTTTCCTCTTAACAACTATTTCTATTAAATTAAATTGTTAACTACTAAGAGCCAGTTAATTAATGAAAGTTTCATTTTACAATGCTTTTCAAAACAGCTACCAATCAAATGGCTAGCCTTGGAATGCATCCAGATGAAGATTTTTACTCATAAAAGCGATGTCTGGAGTTTTGGTATGATTTAATTATAATATGGAATATTTAGTCCTTATCAATTAAATCAAGATATAAGTTGAAGAAATATATAATAACTTAAAATTTCATTTGCTTAAATGTATTGCAAATAATGAATTTTCTAGGAGTCACTGTTTGGGAGATTTGCACTTTTGGTCAAAGACCTTACGAAAACATTCCCATGGAAGATTTTGTCATTCAACTCGAAAAAGGAGAAAGGCTTCCTCAGCCATCAATTTGCACAATTGATGTGTTCATGGTTATGATCAAGTGTGAGTTACTCCCTTATTGTGATCCTAACAATAATTGTAACCCAGCTTTTGTAATCTTCATTGTTTCCGTAATTGAATATTTAATCCTAAAAAATAATCTAATTTCAATGTTTAATAAATGAACAATTAAAAAGAAATCATGACATTTAAATTATAAATTAATTTAAACCATATTATTTATTATTTACTATTAGTTAACTACATCACAAAATACAGGTTGGTTAGTAGACTCCTCATCAAGACCAAAATTTGAAGAACTTTCTAAAACTTTCACTGAGATGGCTCAGGATCCAGGACGGTTTCTTGTGATTGAAGTAAACCTTTCTACATTTGACAACAATTTTTTAAATCCAACTCAACGTCATAAATTGCTATCGAAACTATTTAAGAAGTTTTATGGATTAAATGCGATTGAAAATTGTGCTTGTCAGAATGACGAATTTAAAAGAATACCGAGTGAGACAACAGATACAACGACATTTTTAAAATCCTTAAACATGGGATCTCGAGAAGGGCTTGAGAAATTCATAACAGCGGATGAATATTTGAAAATGAAAGCTCACGTCAGTAGCAGCTCTGATAAAACTGACAGTGACAGCTCACATCGCGTCGCAGAGGTCTGAATGATTACATTCATTAGATTATAAATTAGGTTTAAATTAGGTAATCAATAATGAATACAATTTTTTTTAAGAAAAATGCAAGACAGGGCCTGAGAACTTCAAGGAACAGGCCTCAAGTTCCTTTATTAATAAATTCTGAAGAAGTTGAAAGAGGTCAGTCTTCATCAGACAGTGAACCAAGGTACAAGAAATTGACTTGTGGCGCACATTTTAGTAGAGACAGTTCTTAATTGCTAGTATTTCAATTGATCTTAAGTTTATTAATTTCGATCAATTAATTGGTATGAATCATGAATCAAATAATTGGACATTATCATTCTATTTTTTCTGAATGCCCTTCAAAATTTATTGAGCATTTGGTAAGCAATTTAAGAATAAGCTACATATAAATATAATTTACATTTATAGATATACACCAGACCCAACAAGATTCCAAATGGTTAAACCTTTCGAAAACACATCACAAATTAAGGAGGACAGTGTCTCTAATGAGATAGACAATTACTTGATTCCAAAGTCAAGAGGTCAACCTCAGTACCTTGAACTGATCAACGAATGTGATTCTAACGGTGATCTCGACCACTCTTCTCCAAAAAGTTTGACATCGCATTAACTTTTAAAAAAAAATATTTTTTTTTTATTTGTATTTAGCCGATATTTTGAATGCCTTTTGTATCCGAATGGGATGTGAAGGCACTTTCTAATCGATCTACCATTTATATAGCGCCCCTACCCGAGGGCGCTCCCTGGCGGTGCAGGCTGGGTTGCGAACACGACACATAACGACTGTTGCTATTACGACCGCATGCAGGAACGCAACCCATTCGGCCAACCTGCACGCCAGGTTGTTATATTATGTTTTATTATGTTTTTTTATTACTACAAATTATAAGTTTGTTAGAAGATAGTTTGTTAATCATTTGAAATCATGTAACATAATTAGTATAATTAAATCAATCCATTGCTACGCAAATTTGGTTGTAGAGCAAATTTGAAACAAAATTTAAACTCAACTGTTCATATAGTCTTTTTACTTTTTATTTGGGATTTAGAAAGAATTGATTGGTCACTTGGGTCAAAGTGATATTCCACTTTTGTCATTATTTTTTGTTCTCATGCAATTTCCCAAGTCACCAGCCAATCATGGTTGTAATCTTGCATTTAAAGATTGTAAAATTTCTCAAAGCAATCAGCTTGTTATGAATGAGGAATCACTTGTAATAGTTAATTAATAATAATACTAAACTTGATGCTGCAGTATAATACTACTTTTCATCCAGGGAATTATACTCAAAATGGAGGAAACTCTGTGACTGTTGTACAGAACCCGGAATACTTTGGCAATCAAATCTGATCATCGTTGCATTTCATGAAAACGTAAATCTGTAAACGTGGGAGTGACTGGAGTTGTACATAATTTATAATTAATAAGTTAAAACTAAAATAATAAACAGCTTTTTCATCTCAACGTATAAGTTGGACCAGAGTCAAATTGTTACCCTCGATGTTATTTCTAGAAGTTGTAGAATTACCGATCTCGATTTCTCAAGAATTTTCTACAAATTATTTATTCAGTCATTAGTTGCTGAGTGTCAATAAAATCTTGTGCAAACACATCAAGAAAATTGTGCGGAATAACACGACGAAAGCCAACAACCTTGTATTATGTAAATGTATGTTTATGCTACAAACTATGTTGATCTGCAGATGGATCACTTGGCACAAAAACAACTTTCAAGCAAGCTATTAATAAGGTCCAAGTCTGAGTCAATATCATTAATGCAACACCAGTGTTCTGCAAAACTTTTATCATAAACTTACATCTGCTTCTATGAATTTATTCCATTTTAACCTCCAGCCCTCCACAAATCTCCTCCAAAATTTAAAATGTGCGCTTTGAAAATTTCCTAGATCAAATAGTTAGTATTTTTAATTAAGCTTTACTAGAGAGTGATTTAACTCTTACCGAAATTGAAATAGTTGTATTTTGGTAGCCCAAAATATTTTCTACCTTTCTCTCGATCTGAACCCAGCTGATGTTATTGGATGGATGTGCTTTATAATATATGTAGATGTATATCAGGGTATGTTCAAAGTAATTTTGCCAGAAATTACAATGGATTGACAGTACAGTACGTAATAAGAACTGTCAGTCACTGTTGAGCAGTTTAACTCACGATACAGTTTTAAGGAATTGTCCTGTTGATGACTTTCTGGCGCAAAACCGAGTCCACAAATTACAGAGCTTTTTTTCGCACCAGGAAACATTTTTCGATGCTCCTAAACAGTTAAAATCTAAGAAAAAAAAAATTTAATTAACCCGCCAAAGTGTTTTAGATCCGCCCCTGCTCCTAAGAATAGAAATTATTCCTTTCTGGTCTTCATTTCTGATCAGAATTGCGTTGAAGTCCTGAATTAATTTCACACCCCTTTCTGCTGCGTCATTCACAACTGTCAATGAACGAACAATTTTTTCTGCTGTTTTAAAATCTTCAGTTTCCGGAGAGAATGATTGTGGCAAACCAAGAATGGAAAAGAATGTTTTTGTATTAGATGTAGCAAAATAGCTTAGTTGTTTATCTGTGCAATCACCTTCAGCACCAAGTCTGTGGGATGGATCCTCAGATCAATCGCGTTCTCGCAAGTTCCTCAACGTGTTCATCTTTGAAGTTGTCAACGTTGTGGTCAAGAAAAGCAAGGCTAACTGTGATCTCGTTTCAATACCACAAATGTCAACTGAATGCTGTCAAAGATACCTGTTTAATAACTGAATTGCTGTATTCCGATAGCTGTTTTAAAAGATGAAGATCGTTTGTAGGTGCTTCTAAAGTTATTGATGCTCAAAACCATGCTGGTAGATGAATTTGTGACAGAAAAAGCAGAAACTGAAACATTCCGCTTTCATCAGATGGCTTTAACATAAATTTTGTAGCATTAGAGAATGCGCGTCATCCTACGAGAACTCTCAGGAACTCATGGTATCTAATAATCTAATAATATCTATGCAATCTCGTGGTTGACAAATTAGCGGATTCAGCATCGTTAACTGCAAAGAGCGCACTTTTTGGCCAATTTCTCTAACATCAGAAGCTGTACAATATGAACTATGGTCAATCTATAGGGACCCAAGGAATGTTGTCCGAAAAGCAACGTTTTGTTTGTCCAAAAACAGTGATTTTGTCTAAAAAGTGTTTTTTTTTGTCCAGCCTTTTTTAAACACCCCTTACATGATTATGTTCTCATCAAACTATTATTATTATTATTATTATTGTACAATTCTATTATATTTATTTAAGCACTGAAAATTAAGCAAAATTATTAAACGGTGAAACAAATGCTAATATATAATGTAAACGTTAGCACCATCATAACGTTCCATGTCATTCTCATTTACTACATTCAGTTCACGCTGATTCAATGTCACCATTGAAATGCTACGCAACACAACATCTCATTTCAACATCAGTTGTAGGATTTCTTAGGTAGTGGTGCACAACGTCCGGCCTTCATGTGGCCCGCGGTTGAGTTTTACAAGTGTCTTCCAGCAACAACATTCGTCGACCTGAAGGACAATGCTCTTGTTCATGCAAGCATATTTGGAAGCACGTATCGCTGTGAGCAAACCTTTTCGCAAATGAAGCTCAACAAAAGCAACACCCGGAATCAACTCACTGACAAACATCTTGAAGAAGTTCTTCTTCTGTCAACTATGAAGCAGCAGGAATTACATGCAGCCACAGCCTTCACACTGACTTGCTTAATGTGATAAAACTAACAGTTTTGCAGGAAAATAAACTTGATAACTTAGAAGTCTTAGCAATTAACACAGTTGAATTTAAACTTTAATTTACGTTTGCTAATCCTCTTCCTAGACCATAAATTTCGCATCAGTCTTACAGGAGCTCAGTCGTTTGGCCCCACAAAGGCTTTCGGAATTCGAATTGTGGCCTCTTCCCAAAAAGATTGTGCACTACTGTTCTTAGGCCTTTAATGTAATGCTGAGACTATTACAGTATTTTGTGATCGTGTTCACACCAAGAGGCAGGGTACACCATTGACAGCAATTTCACTGGCCATTTACCCAGTAAGGTACTTATTCTTAAAACAAGAACAAATTTAAAGAAAATGTATGTAGGCCACAACTCAACAAGAACGATGTTAACTTCAATATAAACTCAGTCCAATATATTTTTTTTTTAAAGGCAGCATTTCACCACTTTATAAAAAAATTAATAACAATAATAAGTGTTTGTAGCCTCAGTAACAATCCATAAATGTTATAATTGCAGCTGTTAAACTATTTAACTATTTGCATCATTCAACAGTTCTTCCCCTCTATTGATTTTATTTGCCTCATCCACTTGATCTGAGGGTCCTAGAAAAAACCAGATTAGAAATTAAAATTTCACAATGCAAACATGTGAAATACAAAAGTTTGATAAAACAGACAAATAATATCACCAATATAAATATAAAAAATATTACAAATTACTTAAAGCATTTAGAATAATGTGAACTTAATATGCATTGATAAACCTGCTGTATCATCAGATTTTTCTTGTACAAATATTTTCTGCATGTCCAGGAGTTTGTAGGTTTTCAAAATGTCATTGTTTTGATGACTTTCTTCTGTAAGAATAACAACTAATGATTTGCAATGAGGATATCACAACCAAATTAAGAACAATAACTAATTTTACCTTCACTAATCAATATTCTAGTGCCAATGGACTCTTTGTAAGAGCCCTGAAATATGTGTTTACCAAGCTGCAAAACGACTTCATCAGAATCCAAACTCTATGTGAAATTTGCAAAAAAAACTCATTACTAACTCCAAGGAATTACAGGAATGGTAAACTAACAATAAATTTGCACTTTTTCCCAACAAAATTTGACCATTTGCAATCAATCAGGCCAGACAGTTCGACACATACAATTTCCTGTAAAAACAACATTGAAATGCTTGAAAGCTCTAAGAATAGGTAGTAATTAATAGAATTAGAGATATATATTTGGAGTGGTTTATCTTTAAATAATGCGAATACATATAAAACCTCCTCGTATTCATCGTCGCTCATTTCGTGATTACTGCTAAACGGGCCCAGATTTCCAAATACTTTAATTCAAGCCGCTGTTTCGTTCGAAATCACAACAAGGGCCATCATATTTTTGAAAAGAGTACTACTATATTATTTTAATTCTCGGGAAAGCAAAATAAATATTTAAAATTCTTTATTCAAATAATGCAATGTAAAATGAGACTTAATCTATAATTAGCTCAGAGTGATAAATGAAAGCTTAAGATCGTCATTATAATTTGATAATTAATGAAATCCAAGAATATTAAAATTCACAGAGGCAATTTTAGTAAGCTTTTATTATTTATCATGTGACAGAACAACGACACAATTTGTTTTCAAATGAAATAACTAATTTTTTCGTTCATGATAAAATATTAGCAATTTTATTATTTTACAAAAGTGTAGTGCATTTATTAAATTTTATTAAAAAATTATTTAAACCAATTTGTCCACACGTTATAGCGAAAAAGCCAAGATTTCTAGCAAGACGCCCTAAATAATTATCTATGTACAGGCTTACAGTTCTAGGCTCGGCCCATTAAGAAGTTTACATATTTCGGTGATCGACGCAGGTAAGTCGTTTTACCTTTCGACATGGATGCTTTTGAAGATAACACCTTCGGCGATTTCGAGAAAGACCCAGTTGCTGACTTTCTTCAAAGGGAGCAAGATCAGCTCGCCGGTCTACAAGACAATTTTGGCAAGCTCTTTAATACTTGTCACTTATTTAAAACTAGGTGCTAAAATGTTCTTATTATGTGCCAGATACTCTCTCAACCGAGGATAATATAGCCAAGCCAGACGGTGAAGAGGTTAGCTTTCTCAGATTTTGTCTGAGGACAATGATGTGCTATAGTATTAATATTTCACAAGTTTAATGCCTCACTTGGATATGGCTCTGTCATGCCAACATCTGGTGGGGAATTATGGGATTCAAAGGTTTGGTTGGATATTATTATTTGTTAGTCTTGGATGTAAATTTCAGATAGTTGCCAAGCAATTACTTTAATGTTATTTATCAAAGGTTTTAGTAGCAATTTGTTTTGTGTCAGTACCCAACAGAAGCTGAACAGTTTGATGCATCAAAGGAGCCAGAAAAGTTCAAGCAAGAGCCTGAGAAAATAAAAAAGTGGAGAGAGGAACAGGCTGAGAGATTGAGAATAAAAGGTAGTAGTTGTTTAAAATATTAATTTGTATGGTTTTTCTTGATCTCTTTGTTTTGGTGGCAAATATTTGTTTAATTTTTGTCATATTTGATTTAGTTAGTAATACATGTTTGAAGGTTGAAGATCTACATTTTTATTAACTTGTTTTCTTTGAACTTGTCATGGATTAAGCATGTTCTCACTTGCTGATTTTTTGAAAAATATTTGAAAATAATTCTGTTGTCATTCTTAAATTTCATCGTCGTTCATTGGTTGCTATGGTTTTGTTTTCTTATAGTTTGTTCAGATATTAACTTTTATTCAATAGTCTTCAATAAAACTTTCATGATTTCCTTCTGTTTTTTTCTTGTGCCACTGAATTCTTCAAATGGATACCTGCTTTCAGAAATGATTGCTTTTCTTTTTTAATAACTCAAAATTGCAAGTTTCTTCAAATTTGTAATGACATTCTCAAATGTTTAATGTCATCAAAGCATTGCTATTTAATACTCTCTTTTAACTTGAATTACTGCCATCTTTATTACTAACTGTAATCTATAAATAATTTTATTGTGTAACAACTTTAAGGATTAACTCAATAGAAGTTTCTGCTCATTGCAGATGCTGAATCAGAAAAGAAGAAGGCAGAATGGAGAGATATTGCCAAGAAGGAGCTCGAAGAATGGTACAAACACAGGGATGAGATCCTTGAGAAAACCATGAAGATCAACAGGTGATTCTGACAAGTTTCCATTTTGTAGCTCAAAATGTTTGTGTTGAATTTTGTGAACTTTTTTGAAAAAAAGCATCTATAGGCATTACCAGTACCATGATTAATTCAAGTGTTGGAGAAATAAGTATTCTGATTCACATCTGATGTCGGAGCTGAATATCTGAAATGAGCAATGTAAGAACGGCTCGTGGCAACGATCCGTTCATTAAATCACCGACATTAACGTGACATTGATTTCACTTCGGTGCATCTTAGGTCCGGGATACGTGGGTAGGTGATCAACCTATCTTGGACGACTCTGCTTCCAAATGTTTGATAGAGGAAATTATTGGCTTTTGTGTTTACAAAGTCTTGCTTTTTGTTTGTTTTGTGGTCTTTTGCTTATTTAGTTTTATTGATTTTTTAAAATGCCAATGGTGATGGTAGTTAATGGTTACTTAAGTAGTTAGTTATCCCATAGTTTCTTATAGTTGCATGGCATTGCCATCATGTCCATAATTGGGCATTTGCTTCTATTTAAAAGTTCTGGGATTTGGATGAATGCTTTATTAGATTTCTTCTCTTTTATTAGTATTATTTAATAATGAGATCCATTTATTTTATGAGGTTATGAACTAGAAATCTGAAAAATTATTCTTACAGAGATTCTGAGGACACGTTTGTGCAGGACAGAGATGAAAAGAAGTGTAATGGTGAATGGGAGAGAGTATGCAGGATGTGTGACTTCAATCCCAAAGGATCAAGGAATAACAAAGATGTTTCCAGAATGAGATCCATTCTTCTCCAGTTGAAACAAGCACCAGTTCACTAAATGAATCATCTAATAGTTGAGGAACATATCCTAACATTTAGGATTAATTCACTTTTCAGCACCTGTAATCATTTGCTTTTTTGTGTTACCTTTGTTTAAATAAATTTGTTCTGTTGATTGATAAATTATTCCATTTATATCTTCGCTTAAATTAGTCTTTTGTCAATATAAATAAAACTTTAGTGGAGTTTGGTGTCGATGGAGGATTATCGGATAAAAAGAACGGGTGGAGGGTTTTGTGGCGACCGGTTGAGTTTCTCAATGCTGACGGCGTTTGGGGGTCAAGCCGTTGCTGTTAATAAAGTACTATTTACGATTGTTATGTTAGTTCGTGACGAAGTTTTCAGTTCATCGACTGCCACATAAATTTGGATTTTTTTTATAGTAACTATTTTCTAGTTGGGATTGAGACTGGCCTCAGAGCTAGACAATTCGCTTCGGGAACGAAGTTGTTGTGGTTAGTAGTGTTGATTCTGGACAGCAGACAACTCTTTACTATAATGTCACTAAAAATTGCGATCAAAGCTTACGGTATTTTTAGCGATTGAGTCGAAAATGCCAATAATGTTGTCTAGCTTGTCATTTACAGGATAAGTTCGGAGATACGATGAATGATTGTACTTTGTCTATGTCAGTAGAGGTAACCAGTTTTCTTTTAAGCGTTGCTAAAAAGTTGTTTGAATATTAAAAATATTTGAATGATCATTAACCTAGGACTGCCCTTTGCCAGAAACATTTTGCATAGACATAGACAAGAAGTATTGCCTCAGTGATTTTATATCTCATCTAGAAATAAATTTTGATGTTCAGTTTCTCGAAGTTTTGAAGCAGCAATATGATCTGAACAATTTTACTGGGGTTATTGAAGCCCGAATTGTGGTTGTCTTAAAGCATTCACGGGGCTTAGGTGCCGAAACAAAGAAAGGTGACCATAACACATGCTTGCCAAAGGAGAACTCGCAGAATAGCTACCAAAATGCTCTGAATCTTGAGAATAATGATGATACTTCAGTTGATTTTGATTATGACACGTCTAGTGATGATGTTGATGACCCTGTTACATTGGAAACTAATGAAGACAATGCCTTGAAAAGCAAAATTAAATTCAATAGCTCAAATGAGTTCAGAGTTTCGAAGCCACTTTGTGACCAGTGCGGTCAGGTATTTCACCAGCAGAGGACTTACATCCGTCACATGCTTTCTGCTCATGGGGAAATAGTCGAAACATCTGGAAGTCAGAAGCCTTTCATTTGTTCCGAGTGCAATCTGGAGTTCCCGGCACGTCATGCTCTTCAGAAACATGAAATGGAACATAAAGGCTACTGCTTCAAATGTTCTCGATGCAAGCCCGGTGCTGCCCTCAAGTTCCCCTCTTACGGCCAGTTAAGAACTCATTATTTAAAAGTCCACATGGTAATGAAATGCAAGCACTGCTCGGAGGTGTGCTATGGCCGTCTCAACTACAACGAACATCTCAACGACAACCACTCGGAGCACAAGGCAGAAAGAAATTCCAAGGGAGAACTCAAAAAGTACACCTGCTCGACGTGCCAAAGCATGTTCTATCATGCCGCTAAGTATGAAGAACATCTGTTGTTCCGACGCAACGACATGTGCTTCGTGTGTCCAATTTGCGAGAAGAGCATGAGGAATAGGAAATGTCTCAAGTACCACATGACCACCCACGGAGTCGGGACGCGCAAGCAGTGCGAGCTGTGCGACAGGACCTTCGCCCAAAACAGTGCCCTCGTACAACACATGAGAATCAATCACCCCGACAAACTGCCCGCCAAGTATAGGGGGGCCATTTCTTGTGAATTTTGTGGCAAAGTGTTCAAGAATCGTGGAAGTTTGGTCCAGCATAAGCAGACAGCCCACGAAGAAGCCATGAGAAGGTGTCCCAAATGCAAAAGAGTTTTTACCTCTGCAGCAGCACTCAGCAATCATATGCATCACTGCTTGTAAGACATGTTTTATTTTATTTGGTTATTTCCACAGAAGTTCATCGATTCTTTTTTCATCAACTTTTTGTCGAATGTATTAGTTTTGTTATGAATCGTTTATTTATTCTGCAACTCTTTTAAAATTCTGTTTCTGTTAGAAACACAGATTCAAACTTTTCAGTTGGAACTTCTTGAACATTCCTGTAAAATTTGGGAGATCAATTTTAAAGAGGGTATATTTCAAACAATTTCTTAAAATATGAGGTAATTGCATGAAGGGATCTGTGTTTAATGTACCCTGTCTCCATATTCATGACTTGCGAAATTTTTCTGTCCTTAATCTTGACATCAGGAGGACGATTTTGTGCTTGTCGTCTAGAGACATCAAGATTGAGTAGGAGGTGTTGAAGCACTGTTTCTTTTTCTTCCCATGTCATTTGACTTATGTCAATTTCTTCTTCTGAATCCATTCCTATTGGAATCAGAGCTCCTCTGCTGCTACAAAAAGTCAAACTTTACATGTCAAATCCAATACTTTAAATTTTAAAATTTAGTTTGAGACATACTATTGTGCTTTGTGGAGAAGAATGTTGCTACTTTGTTCCCATGGATAGTTTCTGAATCTTGAGTTTCTCTTGTATCTGTGAAAGCCCATCAGTTGATCATTCTCATAGATTTCAACTTCTCTTCTTGCTTGGGCCCTAGATTTCATAATAATGTAGTTATGAGGAGTTTTATTAACTATGGCTTTATGAGCAACCAAACGATTTAAGTTTTAGTAGCAAGTATTAATTAGTTTTAATGATTCGAGGTAACACAAAAAACTTTTACCTTTTTGAGGATATTTCCCTTCGGACTTGTTTCAATGCCTCCAAGATGAACTCTTCAACATCTGATCTTTCATTTGAAAGAATCGATGACTTTTTCTTTATTCTCTTTAACTCCTTGTTTTTCAATTGGAGCATTTTTTGGAAACGCTCCACTTTGTCAACATTGTCCTTGTTCTCCTGGGCTGCCTTTAAAACTAAGGCATTTTGCTCCGACTTGAGCTTATTGACCGAAGATGAAATTGATCTTTCGAGGTCCGATATTTGCTGTTGGAGCTATGATTAAAACTGGTTTATTGGTTTATTAATGGTTAATTTAACCTAATTCATATTAGTGGATATCGATGAATTTATTTCAATGAAAGATTAACTTTGATGTTTAGTGCATAATTTCTACCCCCATTCCCCTGATTTGAGGTGTGTTGGTTAATATTTTAAATCAATTTTATTTTCATGTGAGAAAATTAAGAAGATAAATGGCTAAAACATTCTATATCAGCTGTTGAATTATTATTTATTTATTAATTGCAAGTTTTTATTGGCTTCTTAACAATGATTAATAATTAGAATTAAATTCACTTCTTGAATGGTGCTTTTGTCCTGCTTTGATGCTGCTATCTTTTTTCGGATGAGCATGTCTGCTATTTCCTTCTCATGCCTCAGGGAGGCAGATTCCTCTGACAATCTTTCAACTTCACTTTTCAGTTTCTTATTTTCTTCCATGCCAATGTTCACATTTTTCAATAGTCTTTGATTCTCTTTGAACAGTGTCTTTGTGACATCATCAAGATTTCTGAATTTTTTCGATCCCAGAGTTGGCCAATTAAGAATATGAATAGTAATTAGTTAGTTAGTAAATTGGGAGAATTTGTACTCTGTAAAAGAGGCGCAAAATAAATTACGCGATATTTACGCTATCCTGGCGCAGTGGTGTATGTCATATGTGTATGTGTGTGTGTGTGTGTGCATAACACAAGATTAAATAGATTTTTTGGGAAGGAGCAATGTTGTGCCGAGTCAATGCTCTTGAGACCATGTACTTTAGCCAGAAATTACTTTAAACCAATATCCTCGCTGGAATATTTAGTAAAGCTGGAAATAGATGGCTAGCTGGATCAAAGCCGTGGCACCAGAGCTTTAGCTTTGTATGTATAGTTTTAATGACATTGTTTCTATGGGTTTTAATGGATCAATAATTTACGGAGAGCTGAGCTGAACTGTATACAATATTATCTGGATGGTTTTTTGCACCAATACTTTTGCACTTGGATTACATAAAAGCTTTGATAAGAGGCCCAGAAATGGTTTATGGGTGGGTGTCCCTAGGTGAAGTCAGACTAAATCTACATAGTCCACGTTGAAATGTGAATTTCTCTTGGTGACAAATCAAATAAAGCATCAGTACCAGAAAATGGGACGTGCCTGGTCTGGTAGAAGTAGCCACAAAATTATCATAACTAAATTATTAATTATTATTATTATTACTACTATTGATGTTATACGGCGCTCAATAAAGAAATGGGTGGAATGAAAACCTGGAAAAGTGGAAAAAAATTAAGAAATGGCAATTTTGCCGGCGTTGTATGATTTCACTTTAAATATCACTTAAATATCATTAATTAATAATTTCACTTTAAATATCACTTAAATATCATTAACTAATAATTTCACTTTAAATATCATTTAAGTACCATTAACTAATTGCTAAAATTACAGCATATTGTATTAGATAATAAATAGCAAGAAAATATAATGGAGAATGGAAATATTGGTTTTACGCCAAAGTGGTCAATCTCGAGTTGGTCTCCCGTGATTTCAAAGATGGCAATAACGATTCCATATTCTTGACTGATTTAGGATCATTTTTCACCTGAATACGATAGCACATCTAAGATGCATAAAAACACGACGAAACGGATTTTTAAATATATGGATTAAGATATAAAATGAAATTTCTAATAATAATTCTTTCTTAACATAACTCTTCATCTTCTAGAGAAGTTACCTCGTTTAGCTCATTTTTCTGGTTATTTTTTGCCTTAATTTTGATATTTGATAGAAACTTGAGTTTTTCGTTCAAATAGTTTGCTTCTTCGGTCTGCATTGAAATGGTCCTTTTCAATCGTTCAACGTTAGCCTCGTAATTCGATATCTAATGGAAATTAAAAGATAACTTCTAGCAGAGCGATATCGACATCGAAAATAAGCAAATTTTAACTGACCAATCGCTCTCTTTCTTCCAAATAAGTCTCGTGCAACTGCCCAACTTTATCCAACAGTTGATCAACCTGGAGTAACGATTAATAATTCTTTAATTGTGCTAATTTCCTGAAAAGCAAAATAACTTAGATTCGGTGCATTCATATTTAGGCTCAATGTAACGTTCCATTTATTATTTAGCATTTTTTATAATCTTTAGTCAGATAAGTACATACCCTTGCCCCTCTGTCTTCGGCTAGGCTTTTCCAGTAAGCCACATTTCCAACGGAACCTTGAAGTAAGGCCTGCTTCTCATCTCGACATGAACAACTAAAAAGAAAATATTAACTTAAATGTGGTGTATCCGAATTTATTATTATCTACATATTTATATTTTATTTATTATTATCAATTTATAACTTCAACAGTTACTCTTCCATGTTCGTGATCGGTTTAAACGAAGCACCGATTGGAGAGTCGTTATACGTAGAGGTTTGCATTATTGATAAGCTAATCTCGACCCCGCTTGTCAAAAATACTGATGTTATCGAGCAAATCATGATTTTATTTCAGCTATGACAAGGAATCGATCAATTATTCACATGCAAAATGAGGGTTGTTATTCGAATTTCTTTTTTTTTACGATTGAGCTAGAACACGATCAAAATATACATTTTGTATTTCATCTCAAACATCATTTCTCTTAAAAACTTCAAATTTGTCGTTGTTTCTAATCACAGATCCATCGACTTTGTTGGGCTTCTCTCACAAGATGGTATCATCTGGTTATTTTTTGTTCCAAAAATCTTCAATTGATATAACATTGAACATTTGTTAATCTCTCCCCTCTCCCCCTCGTCACATGTTCAAATGTTTGAACCCCCTTTCACCCTAAATGCATGACGTCATTTATGGATGGCCCCCAACAAGATGTTGCACTCCTTACTTTTCACTAAACATTAAACATTTGTCCATTATATGCTTAGGTCCGCGCATACTCATCCGTATCCAAAGATATACAAAAACCTCATCTACGTCAATATCAAGTTATTCATTCAAGTTATCCTATAAATCATATTTACTGTCTGTTTAAGCACGTAAACATTTGCTAATTTCTTGATTCCACCTCATACATTCTCATCTTGGTTTTACTTATTTTGTTATAAAAAATTACTCAATTATTCTTCTATACAGGCCCTCCTAGCGGGATGACAATCCATTTGGGTTTTTGCCTCTTGACATCATTTCTTTGGTATTTGAGTTATCTTTGTGTTTTAGTTTTGTTTGCTAATGTTTGATGTTCATAGAATAAAATAAAATCAAGATATGCAAAAGACTAGCAAAAGGAACTAAACGAAAGCCTGCTGGGATAGTTAATGTTTATATTAATACCGAATTTTTAGAATTGTTTTTAAAATAATAAAATTATTGTTCGAAAAACATAAGTTTTAAGGGCCGCGACAGCATTTTAACTGTTTTCTTTTGCCACGTAAGTCAAATGCGCATGTCAAGAGACATCTGTTCCGGTTTAATGTTTAAGTTGTTGATGTGCTTCGCAGCGTCCGAGTAGGCATCTCAATTAGTTGGTACGATGGATCAGCCAATTTACGCTCACAATAAATCATTGATTGAATCTAATACATGCCAGAGAATTGACAATTCAGATAATTTGCAAAATCAGCGAACAGGTAGGTGATCGCGAGTTTATTTTGTTTATTTCCTTTGACCACCTGGGTTACTGCCTTTGCAGGTGGTACGCAGTTTTATCAACCATATGGCTCTCTTTTCCCCACCCCTTCAGACTCAATAAGGCCACCGTGCCCTCACATCCCATTTCCACCCAAGATAATCAGTTACATAATGGATCTTTTAATGGATTTCAACAAGACCTTGCATTTGTGAGCATATTTGAAATATTTTCCAGATACTCGGTTAATCTTATAATTTAATAAAAATAAATATCAAAGGTTCAAAAGACAAGCACAGTTGCATCTCATGGTTTATCACAAGGTCCTCCTCCAAACATGTTAATACCTTCAAGTAGTCTTCATGCACATCATCCCGATCCTGTTTTATTGAATTCCGGATTTTCTCGGCCATATCTGCCCCCTCAGCCGGCATCATCGACATTTTCGTCTGCACCTCCGATTGCACCCCAAAGTCAGATGAATGCCCCCATGTACTCGGCCTCTCCGAGTGCCTCGGGTTTTTACCGTGCGCCTCCTTCCGAAAGTAGACAAACCAAAGGATCTTATCTCGGGGATTTGCCGACCTCACCTTCACAATCGACGTCCGACTCCCCTTCTGGTGATACAATTTGAAACAATTTTTAAAGCAATTTTTAAAGTTATGCTTATTTTTTATTTTGTAATCATGAACTAATATGTGATTCTATTTGACTTTATAGAGACTTTTGTTTCTTAGGGGTTTCTTAATGCAGCTGCATTACTTATGAATTAATTATGTTAATTGTTATTAATTTTGAATTTAAAGTTTTATATGAATTGAATAATGAATCGAATTTATTGATGTCAGGATCCCACAATGCATCGAGGTCTGAAACTCCTGTAACGGCTAATCTAAGATACCAAGATCAACTCGGGAATCAATCATTTGCAAGTCAATCAAGTATGACTGAACAATCTTCACTTGGGCTATTTATTTTAATGTGTTTAATTTGTAACAATTGAAATAAACTTGGTCTTTGATTAGATTGAAACTAATGATTTAATTAATAGTTTTTAGAATGGTTATTGGTCTCAAATGTGTATTTTAACATATTTTGATTTCCAATGAGAGTTATGTCTGCATTTTCAGGTCAGAACATACTCAGTTCTCCTTCATTATATTCAGCCTCACATGTTAGTTGTCATTGTCTTCCTTCATAATTTTTCTGAAACTATGTCATTAATAATTTGTATTTACATGGTGTGGCTACAATGCTATTTTATTGTTCATATTTACATTAGTTATTTGCTTCAAATATAATCTGATTTTTGGTAACATGCAGGCCCTGACCCCAACACCAACAACTCTAGGATCTAATTTTGGTCCAAGTCAACCCACATCATTTCCTCCATATCTACTCCTCAAAACACAACAACAGCCATTACAGCTACCACAGCCTCCTGAAAAAATCTGGCAACAGATTCCCCCTCAACAACATCAGGGTCCCCCTCAACAACATCAAGGTCCCCCTCAACAGCATCAAGGTCCCCTTCAACAGCATCAGGGTCACCCTCAGCAACTACTTCAACATCCAGGTCCTTCACAGCAACAACTCCCACATCATCAAGCACCTCCACAGCCTTGGATTACTTCCCAGTCTCTTGCAGAACAGGGTCCTAATCAGCCATTGCACCAACAAGTGTCTTGGCCTATGAATCAGCAGAGCTACCCCCAAACTTCACCATTGCAACAGGGCCAACCACCCCAACAGGGCTATGTTCAGCAGCCTTGGCAGCAGCCACAAGTTCCCCCTAACCAGCAGTTGTCATGGCAACAGCGACAGTCTCTCAGTCACAACAGCATCCCACTCAAAACCATCTCAATGCTGCCCATTGGGAGACACCAGGAAGTTTTGAGGGACTCGGCTTAAATCAAGTAATGTTTGTCAAGATTCAGTTATTCTAGTCATTCTCTCAATTGGCATTCGAATTCATATTGTGCTTTCACACACTTCTCTGGGACTTCTATTTGCCAAATATAATGTGTAATATGTGGGGTATATAATTCAATGAAAATTCTAAATTGATAAATTTTTGTGATCACTTGTTCATAATTTGATTCTTTGTAAGTTTGTATTTGTACAAATTGACATCATGTAGATTAATTTAAAGACATAAAAAAAAACTCCTTTTTATTCGTCCTCGAGCAGCAGGTGATGATGTGCAACCTCTCCCAGGAGAAGGATCTTGTGCCAAAGGATGGATTCGTCATGAACGATCCCAAGTTGAACCCTGCTTTGAAAGCCACCAACTGCACCTCCGAGTAAGTTTTCGTTTCGACTTAATTAGGACTTCTTAAAGCGTTTGCATGTAAAATAATAATGACTGCAGGAGTTATTTTGAAATCGCTTTTATTATTGTTAAAACTGCAGAATGCTCGAAACGATCGGCGATGATTGTCGGTGTTCGAATGTAAATAGTGCCCGAGAGGATGAAATAAGTTTATTTTGCAGACGTTATTTGAAATCACTAATTGTTTGCTCAAATCATAAGTGCTAAGGTTCTTACATGTCTTTTTTCTTTTTTTTTTTTATAAAGTTTTTCATTTAATGTCTTGCATTTCAAGTTTAACCATTGACTAGGCCTTAAGGTGTTCTAGGTAGAAAGAAGTTTGATAGAGATGAAAATTATTATTGTCATTATCAGAATCATGTGTTGCACATTGAATGCCATTCCAAAGACCCCTTCCCTCCTCCAGAAAAGTCGTCTGCCTCTCGGAGTTCTGATGCACCCTTTCAAAGACCTTTCTGTTAGTTCCGCTCACTAGATTTTTTGGGTTTTTCTTTGCTATCATCTTGATATGTGCATCGAGTGGTAGTAATGATGATGTACATTTATTGCATGTGTTTCATTTGTGGTCACTCAATTAGCTAGATATCAGCTGCAAATGAAATTCAAAATTAATTTATTATTTTTAAGTCATTATGTCAATCATTTATAAACAAGTCACCTGCAAGCAATTTCTTGTCAATTTGTGAGAATCGTTCGTCCTATTTTTTTAATTTGATTGAATTTGTTGATTATTGCCCTCTGCACAGCAACTGCCGCTCGTCCAGTCGAATGTCATTGTGAGATGCAGAAGTTGCCGGACTTACATGAATCCTTTCATTACCTTCTTGGACCCTGCCAGATGGAAATGTAACATTTGTGACAGAGTCAATGATGGTTAGTCAATCCTTTCATCATCAAGAGCATGAAATTTATTATTGATTGTAATCGTTAGTCGATGTTTGTTTACTTTAACGAGCCATAGCTAATGAAATATATCAATAACCAGCCTCTCATTTCACAAGTATCTGTGAAATGCTTCTCCCACAATTATTAAAATCAACACTTTTGGGCTGTCAATGTTGTTATTATTATTGTTGTTGTTGGTTAACATTACAAACTCTTTATTGCTATGTTGCAGTGCCATCAAATTTCTCTTACAATCCTGCAACTAACAGTTTCGGGGAGCCTTTCAAGCGCCCTGAGTTTCGAAATGCGTCCATGGAGTACATAGCATCCGACGAGTATCTGGTGAGTCAGGCTTTATCCTCTGCTTGCATGTTGGATGCTTTTAATTCAGTTTAATATTTGGCATCATTTCGAATGCTTAAACCATTTAGTAAAATGCTTAAACCTCATTTCCAGGAGGTGAATTTTATTGTGTTTGCGTGGACCAATTTAAACGGACCTCCTGATGAATCGAGTGGTTTCCGATGTTATAAAATCAGGCATTGAACACATTTTTAAAACAATTCGCGTTCGATTTTCAAAGAGATTGGATTGATTTTATAATCAGCAATTTACAAATATTTCTAAATTCAGGTTCGACCCCCAATGCCTGCAGTGTACTTGTATCTATTGGATGTTTCTTACAATGCCATCGAGACTGGTCAGTGCCTTTGTTGAACTTTAAAGTTCATGTTTTTGACATTTATTCATTTTCATATGTTTTTATTTTTAATTAATTAAAAATTTAAACCTTTGACGACCAATTTTGATAATTTTAAGAATTTTATTAAAACATTTGTTAGAGTTCAATAATGGACAGATGTCGTTATGAAGTGCTAAGTGATTCGTTTCCTTTGAGTGTTTTTATGTCATGAGACGATATGATTGCACACCTGTCTGTAACATGTCTTTCTCGTGCGATTTATTGATTCAAACATTTAATTGTTTTTTCAACCAATTTTACGGGATGTATTAAAACATAGTATTCATAGTTTATTCAGTATGAAAGAGCATTGTTCACAATCAATGTCTAAAGGTCACTCGAGCATTTAGGCAACTCTAGTTATCATTTTAATGTACTGTGCTCCTTTTTCCAGGCTACTTGGATTTGTTCTGTGAAACTCTGATGGCGGAGTTGGATAAAATCCCGGGAGATGGAAGGAAGCAGATCGGATTCATGGCCTACAACAGCAGCCTCTACTTCTTCAACCTCTCCGAAGAGCTGTCACAACTTCAGATGATCATCGTTCCCGACTTGGAAGGTTGGTTCACATTGATGGTAATCATTTAGAACAATGTGGTATGATGGTATTAATTGTTTAGAATGTGTGGATTCAGAGTTAACATGGTTTTTTGAACGTTTCCTGTTTTAGATTCATTTTCATGTTTTTTTTAGCCTTATGTGAGGTGTTTTTAAGTCTTTGGTGTGAATGGTGCAGCTTCAATAGGCTGCATTAAATTTATTTCAAAAATGGCTGAGGATTAAGTAGTTAGTTGTTAGTTAGATCAAGCATTAATTATAGGCGTGCACAACCACGAATCAATACTTCGATATTGAGTAACGAGTTGATCGATCAACTATCACAGATCCTTATGTGCCCTGTCCGGAGGGTCTCCTTGTGAGCCTGCAGCAGGGAAAAGACATGGTTGTTGACCTCTTAAAGAAGCTGCCCTCCATGTTCAAGGACAATCAGGAAACCGGCAGTGCTCTCGGCAGTGCCCTTCAGTTTGCCACAAAGATGATGGTTAGTTTTTCAAGGGGCACTTCCTGGGATAAATTGTCTCTATTTTTGTTGCCATTTCCTGGTTTATGATTGCATGCTATGTGTTGGCTGCATCTTGTTGTTGATGTTGCTTGCACTTTAGATTAAAATAGTTATCCTAAATTGACTCTAAGTTTTTAAGATTTCTAAGTTTTTAGAAATCAGACACAAGAGGATCTTTAGTAGAATTATGGAGAGTAATATAACATTTCAAAACATTGGTATATGTACAAAAGTATGAAAAGGAATATAAGTACTGCACTGCATGAATATAGGAAAAATGAAAAGAAAAATGAAGCTACCTTAACCTTAGGATAAGTTGTAATATTGTTTGAGACTAATTTTTTGAGGAATAATTATATTTTACAATTACTATTTACAAATACTTCAAATGTGATAATAAATGACTCATAGCAACGTCAGCAACAATAACAACATAAAATAAGAGCTTAAATGTTGCTTAGCTGCAAATCTTTTTATCCGACAGACGCCAACGGGCGGAAGGATATCGGTCTTCCAAAGCATACTGCCCACCCTTGGTGAAGGAGCACTCAAGAACAGAGAGGACTCCTCCGAGAGGCTTGCTAAAGTTGGTTTCACATTGCCATTAATAGAATATTGTAATTGTAATTATTCCTTTGCATAATAATACTAATTTTTTAAACCCATCTTTTATCCATAGTAATTAATTTTGTTCATCCAGTTATTATTTATGTCCTTCAAATTCAACCAGTTAATTGCCCTCACAGAACTGTGTGATCGGGACGGTGCTCCCGCAGTGGGACTCGAACCCCTGCTTAATTTCGAGAGGCCAAGTCTTAAAAATCTATCGTGCGGGAGCAAGATGCTCCTCGCTTTCAGTCCTCTTGAGTTTAAAGCTTGCGTGCGATTTAGGAAAAGATGAAAATAGCACAGTTTGACTAGAAATAGCATTCAGAATCACAGTTGCAAGAGTAACACTCACCATTTGGGAGGAGTTCTTGGGACAATCAAACATATACTTGCACTTTCTGTTTTATATTATAGAAGATATAGCATACATCAGGTTCATTTTGTTAACTATTTATATAGCACTCCTTCCCAAGGATGTACTTCAATTCATCGAAGATAATTTATGCAATCATTAATAAATAAATGTAAATGCAGTGTACGTTATTCTTTAAAGGAGCCATCCACTACATCCATCCACTGATGGATGCCCATCAACAACAATAATAATAATAATAATAATAATAATCATCTGTTCAAGATAGCATTAAATGAAGAACCAAGGTGCCTCTGATGCTCTGCATATGGCACCATATAAATGAAGTTATTATTATTATTATTATATATTTATTTAAATTTATTATTATATATTATAAATAATGTTATGTTAATAATAATAGTGCCAGTAGATATTATAATGCAGTTTATGTTTATTTGTAGCAATGGTGATAAGAATAATTATGCTTATTCCCTCAGAATGTTGGCTGCCTGGGTCCTGCAACAGACTTTTACAAGAAGATAGCCCTCGAATGCTCGAGTCATCACGTCTCAATCGACATGTTCATGCTCAACTCGCAGTACTGTGACATTGCCTCCTTAGGTTCGAGCCTCAAATTCCTTTATAAATTCGATTCTATTTTGTTCAATGATCCTTTAATTGTTGCTGTTACCTGTTATCATTAATAATTTGTTACTTACTGGTTGATCATTATTTTTACTTATAACATTTCTCATTGTGCTGTTACTCCTATTCTTCTATGGTCTTGTGGATTACAATTGAATTTTTATGCCTATGGACAGAATCACTTATTAGAAGATCTAGTGAAAAAAGGTGCTGCTGCTACAAATACAATTTTATATTTTTGATATCGCATTATTTATTTCTATTATTATTATTGTTGTTATTATTATTGTTATTATTATTATTATTATTGTTATTTGCCAATTGACACTTAATTATTAAGATGAATCAGTAACAATTACATTCAGAATATATAAAATTTACAAACCTGCAGATGGCGTGTCAAAGTTCACAGGGGGTTGCCTGCATTACTTCCCGAACTTTCACGCGGCCACGAACGGAGCGGAAAGGAGGAGGTTCAAGTCCATCTTCTCGAGGTACTTGACCAGGAAGATTGGATTCGAGGCAGTCATGAGGCTCAGGTGCAGCAAAGGTGCTTGTCGACGTCATTATTATTCACAAATTATTAAATTATCATCAATGCCATTATTATTATTTGTATATTAATGAATTATTCTTGCCATTCACAACAATTGATAAGTTTTATTTTTATTTTGAAATTCCCGGTTTTCTTTACTAACTACTCTCCGACGATCCTCCAGGCTTAAGCATCCTTGGTTACCATGGCAACTCCTTTGTAAGGTCGACGGACCTCTTGTCCCTGCCGAACGTCAATCCGGATGCGGGTTACGCCGTCCAGTTGGGCTTGGATGACGAGCTGGAAACAAACTACGTGTCATTTCAGACTGCCATTCTCTACACTTCCAGTAAAGGTGGGTGATGTTAATTCTGCTGAGGTTATCGAAAGGATGATGATGATGGCGATGAGATCAAGTGTCAGTGTGGATATCTCAAACACAGACATACATTGAAAGGAGAACTTGTAATGTTTGTTTTCATACGATATGCCTTGAATTTGATGGAATTATAAGCTGATCTAAATTATTTTATTAATCTCATTAATTTAATACCATTTAAAAAAATGGCAAGTGATCTTTTACTCCAAAAGTATGCTTGCTGCAATGTTATGATTGTCTTTGCAGCGGAACGAAGAATCAGGGTTCACACCCTCTGCATCCCCGTCACATCATCGCAGTCTGAGATTGAGGCCAATGCCAACCAAATGGCCATAGTGGGGCTCCTCTCGAAGATGGCCGTCGACAAATCGTTGAACATCGGACTCGGGGACTCCAGAGAAGCCATGGTGAATGCAGCCATCGACATCATGAAAGCCTGCACTTCCTCCCTGACTCCTAATCAGAGGATGCCTGGCCAACTGATAGTCCCTCGTTCACTCAGGTTCATCCCTCTCCTCGTCCTCGCTCTCCTCAAGTCTGTGAGTGTCTGCAATTTTCTTCCATTGCCAAGTGCTTTGAGAAAGCATTTTAAAGCTGGACATTAGTTCTGTGAATTATTTATCATTAATTACTAAATGAATTATTCCCCAGACTTCATTCAGAATTGGAGTTTCCACAAAAATTGATGATAGAGTTGTTGCCATGGAGATGTTCAAGAATCTGCCCTGGAAGTTGCTCTTCCTGCACTTGCATCCATACCTGTACCCAGTTCACAATTTGGAAGAGAAGGTGAGAATTACGTTAATAGGATGTTAATGTCTTCGCTTGGTGTTCGAAAAAAATGTGAAATGCTTAATTGGAGGGCGTTCCCTGTTGCCTTTCTTGGAGCCGATGTTTTGTGTGTGCCTTCGGGTGGCTTTTTTTTGATTACATCTGGACGATCCACAACACTGCTGCTTAGAATTAGATTTGTTACAGACTTTGCATTCCAGCACTGTAAGTTCTGCATGCTTTTTGAATGAAAGAACCACTTTATTTTCTTTTTTTGTTGCTTCAAACTGAGCTTCAAAACCTTGGCTAAAAGAGCATAAAATGTCCCACATTTTGAATGGTGTTGTCAAGTCCAAATCATCTTAGTTACGCAACGGACTTTAATCAAATAAATAAATAAATAAATAAGAATGGTGTTGTGAACATATAAAGTGCTACAAACTTAGAGCCTTGAGAATGCAGGTTTCTTGTTAAGTTCGATGTAGTTCTGTGTAACGTGTAGTTATTTCCCTTAAGTTCGACTTAACTGAGTTTCATTCCAAATTCAGGTCCTCTCGAGTTGCGAGGGAAAGAATTTAATCCGACCGCCGGTCGTTTCGCTATCCTCGACTCAAGTGGACAAGCACGGCGCTTACGTCATGGACGCCGGTTCCTACATTTATTTTTATCTTGGACCGGCCATTAGCGATCTGTTCTGCTTGAATGTCTTCGGTGTGAACTCTGTCAGTCAAGTATGCGAAGGGGAGGTGAGTTCTTTGAAGGTTTTTAAGAATTGTGCATGCTCGTTTGACATTTGTGCATATTCATGCATTTTTGTGAGATGACCTACAAAGTGAAGTGAGATGTTTCTGAATGTTGTTTGATATTCACAATATTCTGATAAACACTTGCAAATAACAAATCTTCAAGGATGACTAATTCTAGATTAGTGAAATGAAATTGTGTTGGTGCTCATCAACCACATCACTTTTTAAGGTGTCAATTAAGTTACTATTTGTGGTTTGGACCTCAGCAAATAAACATATTAACATCAATTGATTTCAGTTAACACTACCTGAGTTAGAGAGTGACATCTCTGCATATTTGAGAACATTCATTTCTCAGTTGAACGGCGACCGTCCCTTCTTTGCTCCTCTAATGTTGATCAAGTAAGTGATGCTAATGCTTATTTGTTTGCAATCAAATCAGACATAAGTTCATTGCCTCAGTTTTTAAAGTTATCTTTTGTTGGCATTTCCTTGTTAATAGTTTAATATTTGCAAGAGAGCGAAATATATGTTTGAGAGGAAACAACTCTTTGAAACATTTGACTAAGATCCTGAAATTTAATTTGTAAATGTCAATTGATGAATATTGATGACCGCAGGGAAATTGGCAAGATGAAAAACCTTTTCTACCAGCACCTGATCGAAGACAAAACAGAATCGTCATTCTCGTACCAGGAGTTTCTCCATCACATTTGCAAGGAGATAAAACAATGAATGTTCAACACATGACCAGTGACTTTGTGGAAGCATTTGTGACCAACTTAGATTGTTTGGCTTGTTGATTAATGGATGAATCATCCACTCAGTCCACTTTTGATTCTCCTGATGATGATGATGATGGTGATGATGGTGGTTGGTGCAATGAAATTGACCACATGAGTCATTAAAACATTAGGCATTATGGTGTTGCCATTGCATAGTTCTTGCAGGCATTTGAAGGCATGCTATTTTGACATCAATTTGTAATATTATTAAACAAAATAATTTATTTCAGTCCAAAATTTGAGACCCTTTGTTGGGGAATTCTGCATGAAAGAAGTTTCCTTGTTACTTGCACTTCACATTCACTCCCTTTTGAGCATGGATATGATGATGAGTCAGTCGTTCTGGGCTCTGTACATATTTGAGATCGAGACTTATTTTTGGAATCAAATGTTTATTAAGGAGTGGCACACAATGTGATTGAATGTCTGCTTGCATTTAAGTCATTGCTTGGAAGGATGGTTGAAAGACTAAAGAATGGTTGACTAATCCCAAATGAATGTGGCTAATTTTGATGATGGATTCTAAAAGTTTGTGACTCAAATCATTGAAATTCAACTAGGTAATAAATCAAAACTGAGGAATTTTGATCATGAAACTGCTTCATCCGACAAACATTAAAAGCAGTTAGGTGATATTTTTGGGGTCGTGCTGATTTGAGGTAGTGTATAAAAATATCGTAGCAGGGTGCCAACTATTTATTAATTTGTGTAAATAATAAAGGGGATGATTGGGGCATTGATGTTTTATTTGTTTACTGTAAAAATGTTTAGACAATTGGTAAAAGCTAGAATCCACTCACTAATTGGAATTATAATCACATGTATAAGTCAGCGAATGCGTCCGTCAGTGTTCAAGGAACTATTAAAAAGATTGACATTGAAGCACATCAACAGGCCAGAGACTTGGTTTTGACAAGTCATAGGAAAGCAAACTTTAAAAGAAGACTTCTGGAGTCGAAGACGAAATGAAACTTGCAAACAATTTATCAAAGACTGCATTTTTCTTTGGTTGAGCCATTCAAGTCTTTTTCAATCAAGCCTAACGATCACGAGAAAGTTGTCTAAACAAGTAACACATAACGATTGTTTACAGGCGAATTGCATGTAAATCGTCAGATTTGCAAAATCTCTGCTTTTAGTGTTGAAAGGCGATTGTGATGCGAATAAGTTGTCACCGGTAAATAAGTTAAATGAGGATAAATAGCAGAACCAGCGCAATAAGTTAGATCCAAATAAATACAATGCATTCGAAACAAATTCCCTAAGCACATCTGCACACATCACACTCAGTAAACAATTGATCTTTTGACAGTTTCAAAATCTCCGTCTAAATGATGGAAGTCTTCATTGGCTGGGTTTCACTGACATCTTCATCGTGTGTTGATTTGCTGCTGTGTTCTCTAATCTTGACTGCATTTGCGAAGGTGAGTAAAGGTGGAGGAGTGTCATCATCTTCCATGTCGACACAAACATCTTGAGGAAGCCTGATCGGGTTGAAGTGTAACTTATTTAAAATTGTATGTTATTCAGTTAATAATAAACAAGTAATAATGCTTAAACAAACATTCGTGAATGCAACGTCTTAAAGACATTGAGGAGACCAACAATGCATATTTGGAACACCCTTTGTTGTAATATTTATTACCCTCTAGAGTTCCAGACGTGTTCTCCAAAAAATGTTGGCGTAGAAGTGCCATTGAGTCTCTCTCGAGGCGACATTGGTGTCTGACTTGATCGAACCTTGGTTGCTTCAGTTGGAACCACTGCATTTACGACAGTGTTGCCATTCGTTTCTATGCTTTTGCTTGCACCATGTTTTGTCTGAGGTTATTTAGAAATGAGATATGATTTATATTTTTAGATCTAGGAGTATTTCATGAACCTCTAAAAGAAGTTGGCAAATGTACTTAAAAGACCCAACATTTTTAAGGGTAAAACGAGTAACGACAAAAACATTAACACAACAGTAATCTAAAAATAACAACAGTAATAATAATAATCTATAAATAACACAACACTACGTCAGAGGATGTCAACGCTTGTTGAAGTTGCATAAAGTGGCTGATCTACGCACGTCTGATTTAACCACTCATTTTTGTAATCAATTAATTAATTATTATAACTGAATGAAACACTTGCTTCAGGCATAAAATTAAAGCAAGAAATATAATTTGTCAACAATCAACTCAACTCAATCCTTTAAAGAAATTCTTCAAATTGAACTTTTAAACTTTTGTCAAATAATTATGCACCAAATATTAACATCATCTAAGTTTAGTAACAAACAGTATTACCAAATCAAAATAAAGAGAAATGTCCTGAATGTTTCTTTGGCAACATTAGTGGTGCTTATTATTAAAATAGCACGACCAGAAATTGTAAATCCCAAAGTAACACTTGAAAATTGTCACTCACTTCTTCAGGTTGTAGCAGCTGAGAAGAACTGTTAGGCTGAATCTTTTTGTAATTTGCACCGACATAAAAACTCCTGCAGTTAAACAATTTGTTTCAAGTTAATCACAACAACCTCGCCAAACTAATTAACAAGCTTACAATTATTACAATTATTGGTAAAGCAACAGAAAATGAATTTAAATTTCATTTAACTTTATTGCAAACAATTATTCAACAAAATACATTTACAAAAAAAAAACACATCCACAAATAGTTGCATTAAAACTCCGAAGACATCCAACTTAATGAAGTGACATGAAACGATTTCTAAAGTTCCTAACAACTACAACAACTGCATACATTACCATCTCTCTGTTATTGTTCAAATGAACATGATTTCAAACGAAAATTACAATCGAGCAGCAACAAGACAAACCTGATGGTGGCATACAACAGTATAACAACTCCTGTTGTAACTACAGCAACTGTGATTATGAGCAGTAATGTTTGAACAGATTTGGAGGTGTAGTCTGGGGAAATAAAGAAACTTCATATCAATAAATTAAACTAGTTTAGTTAGATAAAGTAGTAAATAATTCAAGGCCTGCTACAAGTGGAAATAATAATAATAAAAACAATAATAATAACAAAGGATATAAATATCACATAATCATTTCAAGAGGAAATAAAGTTCAAAGCATTATGATGCAACAGATCAACATTCTTGCGAAGCACTTTGAACGAGATAAGCAAGTAAACTAGGAGGATTCTAAATCCGCATCGAGCAATTATCGGTAAATTATTAAAACTGAAGACGCTGACGAATAAAACCATTAAAAAAAAATTATGTTAAATTGCATCAACCAATCAAATGTCACTCAAGTTAAGATGCCACGCAATCATAAAAGTGTGGGAGTTAAGTTGAACTCTCAAAGAATAAATTCAATGAAATTCAACCTGATTCTGAAGACCACTGCTTTATCTCTCCTTCTGCCAACTGACATCGATGTCCGCCGAAACCCAATTTGCACCTGAGCAGAATTAATTTGTTAATTTATAAGTTATTAATATTAAATGTTCTAATAACAATTCCACAAACTTAAAAGTATCAGTATAAAAAAATTACGGTAAAAGATAAAGTCTAAGTTTGTAAAGCATTTGTAAAGTATTTGTAAAGTATTTGTAAAGTATTTGTAAAGTATTTGTAAAGTATTTGTA
>MPNW01000130.1:27276-31601 GCA_011800805.1 Hirudo medicinalis | reverse complement strand
ATTTGTAAAGTATTTGTAAAGTATTTGTAAAGTATTTGTAAAGTATTTGTAAAGTATTTGTATTGAACCAAGAAATTAAGTCAAGCAAATAAGGCACTAAAGTAAATAACAGCAAAATAATGAATTGCATCTGTCAAAGCACTCTGTTCTACCTGCTCTATCAAAATACATTTTCAAGGCCAGCAAGTCTTCACAGGTAGAATAACAGGACCATCCATTGAAATAAAGCAATTATTCACCACTCAGTAAGGTAATAAAATCACAAAAACTTTAGAATTACAGCTAGGGTTTTTAAAGCTTGGTTTGCGAGGAACTTGTTCTAACAATCAATTCCTGGCTTTAATTACAAAACAATTGTATTGTAGAGATGATGTCACATGTGGCTTCTCTCAGAAGTCTCTTTGATAATTTCTTAATGTGGGAAGTAGGTGAATTAGGAGCTCTCGGTGAAGACGTGTTCTAAATGACTAACAATACGAATTTCAGAAACAAATATCGTTTAACGCGATTGTCGGCAGAAGATAATCTGTCCGTCGCAGAATGTTCCAAGAATTTATAGCACATCAAAAGGTTGGGATAATTTGCGAAGAAAACCATTGCAAAAGTAATTAGCTTGTGTGGTTTCAAAGCATAGAAGAATGACAAGTTATGATGCATCGGGAAATGACACTTGAGTCGCGATGGTTGAAAGTAAATGGTTTCAAAAATAAATATTCACTCACTCGCATAACTTCTGCCCCTCAGCAATGTAACAATTCCCATTAGTGAAGCAAAATGAGTTGTCTTGACATGGATGAGCATGCATCTTGTAGGCTATTGAAATAATTTTGAACATTTATTGCACTTAAAAATGTTTAATCAACAAAATTTAAACAGAACAGCTTATCTTCCACTAACAATTAACTTTGAAGGTGATGTTGTCTGAGCCAAACACGTTTTGAGCAAAGCATTCATAATTCCCAGTGTGGTCAACATGTAATTCTCTTAGCTCCAAAATACTATGGCTCCTGATTTAAAAAAATCGTCAATGATGTTTTGAAAATGAAGGCTTCAGAGTGAATTTGTTTGAACGTCAATTATATTTTAACTTCCAAATTAACCAACTTGTTTGTTTTAATCTCTATATCTTCAGACGATTGCAAAATAACTCCATCTTTTTTCCATTGAATTTTTGGAGTAGGAAATCCAGTAAAGAAACAAGTTAAGTTGGTTCTGTCACCAAGCGATTCATTTATGAGCGACTTTTCCGGAACCCTAATTTCTGGTGACTGACCTAGATTTAAATAATATTTGATTGTAAAAATAACTAAATTAAGTTTACTTGATTTAAAGGTATCATTCAAATGAACCCACCAATCGAAGTGTCACCGAGAAACCCCAAAATGTTGTCGCTTATCTTCAGAGAGTACGGAAGCGGTGAAGAAGCCATGTGGTAGAACTCAACTTCGATTTCCTTATCCGATGATTTCGTGGAATTCAGAAAAATTATGTACTTTTCCAGTTCGTCCAGCAAAGTTTCATCACATTTTAAGCTTTTCCTACAAACTACCAATGGTTTGTTCTCCAGAACTCCCTTGAGTAACTCAACTTTTCCAAATTCAGCACAAGACTCGGAGAGACTGAATATTTTACTAACTGAACCTATTAAAACGACATCTGCCTTTACAGTTTTGGAAATAATATCGTCTGGTTCTTCAGAGCAAGAATTGGGAACACTTCTCGAATGAGAAACTCCGAGAAGAAATGAGGAAAGAAACAGGAGAACAGCACAATTTAAAGCCCTTTTAAAAACTGCAAACATTTTCTAAAAGCTTCGTACCAAAAACTAATGAATATATTCTAGAAAATAAATAATTCTTAATCGCAGCTTTGAGGTCTTGAGTTAAAGAAGATTACAAAGATACGTTTCGAGCCTTACTTATGTATTATCATTGAACTGCAACGATGTCAGGCTTTTAACTTTTCTATGAGGCCTATCTCCCACAGCTAAAAATGTCGCTAGCCTCATGCTACCTGATATTTTTAAGTTTACTATGTATTTGCTGTGCTTAAGTTCTAAGAGATAAGTTCTAAGTCATTGGTTTCGTGGTTTGAGAAGGGTTAGGGTTAGGGTTTTTCCATTTCAAATTTTGAGGTGAACTTTCTATTTGAAATGTAAATTCTTTGAAAAAGTTGCGCATCGTTTTCAGGTGCTTGGGGAGGACAAAAGATTTCGTTTCCGCTTTTTCTCTTGCATCGAAAAAAATAAAAAATAAATAAAGGCCCGTTTGTTGTTTCATTCGTAAGCGGATATTTTTCAATCAGAATGAGTTACAGCAAGTCTAAGAGGCGTGGGAGAATTGTGACTGTAGCGAGAAAACCTTGATTGTTTCTTGAAAGACCAGGCGGCACATCATAAATTGCACCACCAGAAAATTTATTTAATGCTAACATTTCGCGTGAATAATTGTTATAACTATGTGTCTCATGGAGCTTTTCATAGTTATGATCTGTTGATTTATAATCATTAAGGTCTTCACAATGTCGAGACCATCGTCATCATCATCGTCGAGTTATAATTATTCTCCGATGGCGACAGGGTGGGAGTAATGTTATCAATTTCGGCTCTTTGAAGTCTTCCTGGCGATATTGATAATGATGATGATGACGACGACGACGATGATGATGATGATGATGATGACGTAGGCATTCGAAACGACATCGAAGACGACGAGGATAATGACATTATTGTCGTTATTCTATAATATTAAATAGCATAAGAGATTCAAACTCCAAATAGCTATTTATAGAACTTAAATTATGAATAGCAACTCCAAAGAGTGATGACGTCTCATCCAAGAATTAATTAAAATAAATTATGCAGCAGAAAGTTAAGAACAACGACTCATAATTTCGTGAGTTGTAATTATAGTCAAGCAATAATTATGACCAAAAACGTGTGAAAGTAATTTAAAAAATGTAGAGAAACAACCTGAAAATTTACAATTAACGATGTACTTTTCAATCAAAGGTGAGTCTTCGTTGGGACTTGGAAATTACAGGATGACGAAAAGGCAAGTGAAATTATTAACAAGTTTGAATAAAAGTACTTAATGGAGGATTTAAATTAAATGAGTTTAATTGAATGAATATCATTTTTTATATTTTAAACATGTAATTGAAACATGTAATTAACATATGTTTAAATATTTTATTCAGAATAACTTTTAATAATAAGTGTTATATATTATATGTTATTAGTTCTTCCCCCAAAATGCAAACAATTGCATAATTGTTTAAGATAACAGCAATTACTAATAATATTAGAATTACCAATGAAATGATTGATGTGCATAATAATAATAAAAGTTATAAAAATAATAAATAATAATAATAATAAAAGTTATTATTATTAGAGGTTTATAGGAAAACATGGGGTCTACGAATAACAGGAGGCGTATTTTAATCGCATGACTGTGTGGAATATCATTCAAATGACTCATGTCATGACGAGGATTAATTTATGGGACCAATATTTTATAGCACAATTATTACTTTGTAATTTTGTAATTACAATTACATTTACTGCTTCATATTTCTTTTTAAATATTAATTTATTTCAATTTTAAGTAACTAATCGTAGTTAATAATAATAATAATAATAACAATAATAATAATAATAATAATAATAATAATAATAATAATAATAATAATAATAATAATAATAATAATAATAATAATATTAATAATAATAATAATAACAATAGAAATCCTGTCTTCCTTAAAAAGGCCTTAAAACGGATCTATTTATTTAACTGTGAGAATAATAATTGGCTCAGTTTATTTTTATTTCTTGTGATTTCCAACATTTGAAAGCACATTCCTAAACAACAGACTTTACGTGTCTCTCGGGGTCATTGACACAACAATGGAATAAATTACGTTTTAAACAAACATAAAAACAGCAACAACAATAATAACACCAATAGTAATAATCAAATATTATTATAAAATATTACTATTAATCGTCATCATTACCACCGCAGTGTAATAATGTTAAAGAAGTTCGTAGCTTCAAACTTCTTGTGTGCAACTCCTCACGTTCTGCTTCATGAATGACTCTTTGAAATTCATAACATTCTCCGATAAATTAATTTCAAATATATAATACTACGATTTAAAAATAATTATTACGTAATAAATGTTGTACTTATTCAATATAAAATATAAATTGTGAGGTAAACCCCTCAGCCACATGGAGGGGAGGGGGGGTCGTTCCCCTGCTCCAAAAATAACAAAAAAGGTCATCTTTTCAAGGTGCGATAACTTTTTTGCAATATATTATG
>MPNW01000130.1:17276-22276 GCA_011800805.1 Hirudo medicinalis | reverse complement strand
TGTAATTCTTCGTAATTCACTGTAATTATTTAAATAAACGTAACTGTTTTAAGCAGTGCAATGTTGAGTAATTCATTGAAATTCACATAATTCACACAATTCACATAAAACGATTTTTGTTGAAATTTTAAAACAAACAATTGAAATTGTTAGACTAACGACATGAATGATAAATGATTATACAATATATAACTTATATTATAACTTATATTAACATATATATTGTGATATGATGTGATATAATATAATCCAATGTAATGTAATGTAATATAATATAATTAAATAACTACTTATAATTATAATTATAAATAATATAATATAATAAACTAACTCCTCCCCTTCCGCACGCATCCACCAGTGACCGTGAAATACTTAAAAATCCTGCATCCCATCGGAAGAAACATTTGTTTTGCAACTGAACGAGGTGTTGCACCAGGTTGGTGGGGTCAAGGAGGACATTAGTTGTATATTAATTATAGAGGACATTAATTACTAGTACTATCATTATTAATATTATTATTAGTAATACTATTACTTGGTGGTCTGATTACTGACGTTGTTGTATTTAGAAGCTTTCTTGGGCTACTTCTGTGATCGCTGATTAAGTTTATAACATCACACAAGATCTCACAACATCACACAAGATCTCACAACATCACACAAGATCTCTCAATACCTCACGAAAATACTTGATATTGATGAACATTCATTCCTATTCAGCAAATAATCACGCAAGTGATCGTTAAGCAATAACTGGCAGCAGGATTATTACGTAAGCGTGGTTTTTACAGGTAATACCACTCACTTGTTAACTGAATATTTACTGAATAAATACAACAATAAACGGCATAAATTAAGCCCCACCGTTTATTACAATATAACAATAATAGTAATATTATTAATAATAATAATAATATTAATAATGTAATACAATTAATATTAATAATGTTAATAATATAATAATATTATTGTTATTAGTTGTTGTTATTGTTGAGTAATTTAAATGTTAAGAGCGCCCGAACTTTGAACTTTGTTGAACTGCACGAAGTAAAACTGTTGTGATTAAAATGCTTTCGAAACAACAAAGCGAGATTTGGATCCTCAGTGAGTGACGCAAAGGTCTTACTGCTTTTGGAATAAAACTAACAACAACTGCTACTAATACACTAATACGACCACTACGACAATCGTCATCAGCATCAACGACAACAACAGCAACAGCAAGAGAAGTTGTGTGCACTATGCGTGGATGTCTCCTTCAATTTGTTTGCCTAACGACGACTGCTCTTCAACTTTCCTCCAACAACAGGAAACAAGATGTCGGTGAGTGCACTTGCCACGTTCCCATAGACATTATTTTTCTCTTATTTTTTTTTTTGAAACTTAACTACTTGGCAGAATAAAATCATAAAATGAAAGATGTAAGTAAATAAATTGAAATAAATCAAATTAAAATATTTATAAAATACAATATAAATTCGTAATTCGCATTGGAAAAGTTTTTTTTTCAAAAATGTCCCCAAAATTGAGTCCATTTTGTTTCAACTTGAGGGGGTACTATTTTAAATTCGAATATTTTAACTTTTAATTTATTTTGAAACAAATTATAATATTTCAAAATATTTTTATATTTCAAAATTTTTAATATTTCAAAAGTGACGATATTGTTGGATATTGTGGGCCTGAGGGTGGTCTGATTACCGAATACTAATGCAATTATTGTGAATAAAATATTAATTAAATTTAATCTTTAATTTATTTCAAAATTTTCAAAACGATTCAAATGTGTCTGATTAAAACATATTTTACTCAACAACCTCAGATAAAAGCTGAAACATGCACACTTTAGACACCAATCTAAAGTTATCTTTCTAATTGCGCAAGGACTTGCTGTTGTTGTTGACGATGACGACGATGATTCTGATGATGATGATGAAAAGTTTTGTTTTCGTGGGAAAATCCCAGCAACATGGAAAACTGAAGATGACAGGCAGGTGACATGTTCGTGGGAGGAAATCCCAAGAAGTTTGTTTGAAAGCAGCTAAAATTTCAAACATTTCAGGATCATTGAAAATTGTCGGCCTCACTTAATTGAAATCTGAAATAAAAATCTAGGAAATGTCGAGTGAGAAGCAAATGAAAGTGAAACTGGAAAGTGGAGAAGCACAACTTAATGAGCAGACAGGTAGATTTTATGCCAGACATCCAGGTTGATTTCATACTAACTATCAATCAGGTAGACCTTGTAACGAGGTGTCTTTATTGTAACTTTTCTTGGACATTCAACCACCTCTTGAATCAAATAATGTGCAACTGATTGTAAAAGTAAGTAAATGAATGAATGAATGAATAAATGAATGAATAAATAAATGAATGAAAAAGTTTAAAATGGCGGTGTTGAGTGGTCCTTAATGTGGCTCTATATAAATGCTCCATTACCCAATTAACCTACGTATTGATCGTGTTGTTTCCTTGGAAATTGTTCTCTTGTGGGTTCTCCGTCTTCATTAAGAGATGTCTTCATATGCACCTTCATTACCTCGACAAATGGAAGCAGGCGTTCATTCCTGAACAATTACGAGTCGTCCGCTGACCTGGATTAATTAGTTAAATATTACATTAATTACACTAAATACGTAATTAAATCGACTTTACGTAATTCAGTTTTTAAGCACAAAAAAGAAACTTGTTTTTATTTTCATCTCCTGCTCAGCCATCCGTGGAAGCGTGCAACGTTTCACAAACTGAAGTTTGGAATGCAAGCTTTTTTCCCCGACATTTTTGTTCGCTGGTAAATTGGGAAACTAATTCTAAAAATTGGGAATTATAATTATTCTTTCATTTCATGCAAACTATTTTTAATAAGTTATTAGTTGAACTCATAAAATATTCTTATGCAAACAATTAAAAGACAATGAAAAATTGTTATTAATATTATTCGTCGATATTAAAAAAGAACTTCTTCGCATTCAAGGGAATTATTGAGAGAAATAGTGTTGCCTCACATCACAGGGTCGTATTAATCATGCCCAGGACAACGTGTTTCGCTGAATTCAGGAAAACAAATTCATTTTGTCCACTCATCAATCAATTGCTAACAATTACGACCCCTTAACTACAATTAATTGGTTAAAATTAATTTGTTACAATCAATTTCAACCAAGTAAAAATAAATTTAAGTTAATTTGAATTTTTCAAAACAATAAAAATTCACGTCAACCAATGAGCATTAACTTTAATAAATTCCAATTAATTGCAGCCAATTACAATAATTTTAAGTTATTTGAAATAAATTGCAAATCTAAATTTGATTGCAACCAATTTCAATCAAATACGTAATTTGGTTAATTCACCTGTCGACCTTCGAATGATCACTTCCTGTGGTGCTGGTCATTAAATAAATTTCTCTCTGTTGATGAAAACACGGATGGATGGATGAATGAGTGAATGAATGATTTATGCGAGGAGAGTTAGGTGGGTGAATGATTGAATGAATGTTAGTATTTATCACTCCCAATCAAAACAAATCCTGAAAAGAATTTAAATGCAGATGTTGAATGTTGATTGTTGAGATGCAAATGTTGAATGTTGATTGTTGAGATGCAAATGTTGAATGTTGAGATGTAACCTGAAATTCATACGCCACTTTTTAAGATGACGATCTTTCTTTGAATTTGAATATTATAAAATATATTTATAAAAACAAAATGTTCGAAATAAATAAGCAAATACTTGTTACTTAATTAAAATATTCATGCGTTAATTTCTTCAATAATTTTATAAATGTTAATGTTATTCAAGAAAGCCTCAGAAACACAAATGAAGAAGATTCAATGTTTACAAAAGAATTAAATCTATTTCCTTCAGCATTCATTCCTAATTCATTCTCCATTTCTTGACTTTTCAAACGAAATGTTCACAAATACTTTTTCAATTCCCACGTGCGTTGTTTGCAGTGCAACATAAATCAGAGTGCAAAAAATAGATGAGAAAGTGAAACATAAATCATAAAATGGAATTTATTTTCATTTCAAAGGATTTTTAAAGGAATTTAATTTTCATCAATCTACAATTTTGGTGGCAGTTTTCGCTCAGAAAAATGTTTTCGTTTTGAAAGAAAAAAATCGCATTCTTCAAAGAAAATCTTCCATTTATTTATTTTTATTCTTTAAGGATAAGTCCGCCGAATGGGTTGCGTTCCTGAAAATGGCGGTAATGGCAACAGTCGTAATGTGTCGTGTTCGAAACCCAGCCTGTACTCCCACAACCGTCCTTGGGTAGGAGCGCTATATAACAAGAAGCTATGCAAATGGCGCTATGTAAATGAAGTAAATTTACATAGGTTCTAAATATCAATTAATTAATTATTTAAATACATCATTTAAATGATTTCATTACATCACATATTACTGAAAAATATTAAAACTCTAATGTTATTCACTTCACAATAAAATTAAAGCAAAAGAAACACATTGTGATGAGTTGTTTTGAAGAAATACAACATAACGTGGTTTAAATATAACTTTTAATATATATTAATAATATTTATTGAAATAAATGAGCAAAACATAATTATTTTAAATGCAGTTTTTTGCTTATATCGGAATTAATCAGGAATTAATCAATTCTTGTTTGCTGATTTGCAATCATTTTGATTGAAAAATATGAAAAACTCAAAAAACATTTCATAAAGTTTTGCTTAATTGGAAGAAAATAAATGAAATAAATTATTATATGATTAAAGTTCAATAATAATTACAATAATAGCAACAACGTAGCAATAATAAAAATAACCTGTATAAAATAAAATAAGTGTGACATACAATACAAGTAATGTGTGACATACAATACAAGTAATGTGTTACATACAATACAAGTAATGTGTTATATACAATACAAGTAATGTGTGACATACATTACAAGTAATGTGTGACATACAATGCAAGTAATGTGTGACATACAATACAAGTAATGTGTTACATACAATACAAGTAATGTGT
>MPNW01000130.1:0-13103 GCA_011800805.1 Hirudo medicinalis | reverse complement strand
CCCCAAGTTATAAGAGGGAAGGTAGGTTTATCTTGCAGTAACAAGCCCCCCAAGTTATAAGAGGGAAGGTAGGTTTATCTTATAGTAACATGCCCCCCCAAGTCATAAGAGGGAAGGTAGGTTTATCTCGCAGTAACATGCTCCCCAAGTCATAAATAAGGAGCAGGTCAACAAAATGTTCCCATAAACAACGTGAAACATTCTCTCAGGTCTGTTTGATGCTTTTTAATTCAACCTTTCAAAGGAGCACCCATTGTATTTCAGCCCATCACTTTTTACAATTCATTATTTATGATGCAAAACATTCTTGTTATTCTTATTATTGTTGTTGTTATTCTTACTATTGTTATTATTATTATTAGTTCTAATTACACTTGTGGGTCAATTAACATTGTTTTTTAAATCATTCAAATCCATCATCACATGTGGCCTGATTGTTATTATTACTGAAGATTATCACTAACTTAATGAGTTGTTGTAGTTAAGAATACATTAATAAATAACAACTAATACATTATTATGTAATTAATGTCACATCGTTTATTGGAGGACAAGAATAATTGTCAGCATTAACAGGCACGACTTGTTGCCGGTCAGCTGTTCATCCCTGATATCACGTGATGCCCTGGTGACCTTTCACCTTCCAAATGACCTTGACCGCATTTGTTTCCGCTTCAAATTAGCACTTTGTAAATATAGCCTCGTGATTACAATAATAACAATAAAAAGCAATATTACATTAACATCGCTAATAATGCTAAAATTTACATATTAATATCAGTTAGTGCAAGCTTAATGGATTCCTAAAGACCAACAATTTCTTATGAATTTGAAAAATTAACATGAATATGAGCAAATGTCGAAATTGTTGAATAATTCAATCACCACTAAGAAGCCACTTTGAAAATTGTTGACAATATAACAATATAATTGTTGAATCGTAAAATAATTTGCTGGATCAAATATTTTCCCAAATCACCAATAAAACAAAACAATGCGAAACAAAACAATACAAAACAAAACAATAGAAAACAAATCGTTGAAATGGAAAGAAACGAAAAGACAAACAGCTATTGAACTGCTTGGAAATTTCATGGCAACAAAAAGCAGACGACAATGCTTTGAAATCTACGAGCGCCATAAAAGAGAAAGCTCCGTCAAGAAGCATTGCACATTTCCTTCTTGGGGGTTTTCTCCCCCTCTCCCCATATTCCACCCACCCCAGATTCTAGGGTGAAAAAGATGCCCCACGTTGCCTGCATGCCAATGAGCAAAAGAGGATTCCATGATTAACAAAATGGGTGGGTGAGTGGATTGGGACAAACCTTGAATATAAAAATAGGATAGCGAGTGAATTGATGAATGCATGAGTGAGTGAATGAATGTATGAGTGAATGAGTGAGTGAATGAATGAACGAATGAGTGAGTGAGTGAGTGAGTGAGTGAGTGAGTGAGTGAGTGAGTGAATGGTTCATACCATGTATGTAATAAAGTTGAAATGATTGCAATCGTAACTTGAGCAACAACTTCATTGAATTGGCGAAAAAATGCAACAAAAAGCGGGTTGTTTGTGCCAATTAATTATCTGCGAACATGAGATGACATTGCAGGAAGGTGCACAGAGAGATGGAGGGATGGATAAATGAATAATTAAATATTAATTGTAATAATAATAATAAAAATAATAAATTGCAATGCAAGATGTTTCATTGTTGTTGTTGTTGTTGTTGTTGTTGTTGTTGTTGTCGTGGTCACATATATCATTGGAGTTGATACAAACGGCATAACATATTCATCCAATCACTTTCTTGAAAATAATGTTCATATACAAATTATTGAGATTTTATTTATTGTTTAGTCAGTAAATTATTATTTATGTTTTTATTCACTGAATGTAGTTTGATATTCATCCTTCAATCTTGAATCTTTATAATCAATAAAGAAATGTGTTTTGATGAGATATTCAATGTTTTCATAATTAATCGTATATTAAAAAGCATTTATAATAATATTATAAGTTATTATGATGTGGCCGACTTGCATCCAACCAATAGCACCACGTTTAAGTTCCTACATTTGATTGAAGTTTATTTGCACGGGAAATATTTTTCATTTCCTTCACTTGAGCTCAGCTGGAATTTGTAAGAAACATTTTTTTCATTCATCCACCTATCCACTCAACCATCCATCCATCCATCCCTTCAGCTTTTCCATCTTTATTCATTCATAATCATCTAATCAAGGCGTACGTAACCGAAAGATTTTGTTTGTGAGGCTCCAAACGGAGTTCAAATCCTGACTCGAAAGTTTCCATCACTTTCCTCCTTTTTTCTTCATTCACTCATGTACCCATCTATTATTCATTTGTCCATATCTGGTACTACGCATACAAATGAACTATTATTATTATAATAATAATAATAATTATCAGTTCATTTGAACTGTTCATGCAAATGAACTATTATTATAATAATAATAATTATCAGTTCATTTGTAATAATAATTTATATTATTTATATTATTATTATAATTTTTTTTTCTCAGCCTTTCAAAAAATCAATTCAAAATCGAAAAATCGAATCGAAATTGGAAAAAAAATCCTCATCGAATTTAATGTCATCATTCAGGGTCTGAGATCACCCTAAGTCAGATAAAAAAAAGAAGAATATAACGAGGGTCAGCAAGGCCTTCCAAGAGCGAACGACAAGCGTCAATCTCATGAAGTCTTATGTCTCAAGTTCAAGTTTTCTCCTTTCTTTCTTCTACCTGTGGGCTCTCCAGATCCTGTAAGTGTCCTGAAGTGCTCGAATCACGACACTCATTAGGCACCATCTTGAAAAACCCATTCCTCTCGAGAAGGCGTATGATTCCTCTGCCATCACTCCCCTCCAGCTACAAACGCAGGCGGTCAAAATTGGCTCGAGTTTCCTGGTTCTTTCCTGAACATTCTTCTCCATCCATGCGTGGATTTCTGGCATGTCGTATTTTTCCTTTTTGCTCTCATGGACATTATCATGGACAGTATCATGGATAGTCTAGATCAACTTTGTCGGCGGCTACGTCAGCGTCAAGGACGATTATATACTTTCTATCTTTCCAGGCGCGTAGATCCTGGATTTTGATTCCAACGTCGGTTATGATGAGAAATTCTATGTTTGTTGTGAAGCCTCATTCTTGCAACACAAAATGGTCCTGAAATGTGCCACAAATATCGCTAAAGAGAACTCGCGAAAAAAGCCGCACGACCACTCGCTCGAGACTTTTTTCTCGATTATCATTATTATTATTATTATTATTATTATTATTATTATAGTTATTATTGTTATTATTATTATTATTATTATTATTATTATTATTATTATTATTATAGTTATTATTGTTATTATTATTATTATTATTGTTATTATTATTATTATTGTTATTATTATTGTTATTGTTATTGTTATTATTATTATCATCAATATTATTACTATAATTAACAACAATATAATTACAATAATATTAAATAATACCATTAAATTACATGGTTAAATATTAACCTCAACAACAAAATAATTAAAAATGTGCTTTGTTATTCAATCAAGATGACAAAAGTGTGAAGGCCACCAAGGTGACGATGTAAACTTTGTCCTCAGACTTTCTTATTGTAACTGTCTTTGCTGTTGTTATTGTTATTATTATTATTATTATTATTATTATTATTATCTTTGTTGTTAATATGATTAACATATATTATTATTTAATTCTGTAAATNTTTGCTGTTGTTATTGTTATTATTATTATTATTATTATTATTATTATTATTATTATTATTATTATTATTATTATTATTATTATTATTATTATTATTATTATTATCTTTGTTGTTAATATGATTAACATATATTATTATTTAATTCTGTAAATTATTTATTATTGTTTACTTTCATTAGTTGCTTCAAAATGTAATTACACTCTTTTGAAGCCATTACTTGATTCCATCCTGACAGACAATATTGTTAATACTTCATCAATTATGCCTTTAATATTTGTAATTCCAAGTAATGTGTTTGTTTTATTTGTGCTCACCTATTTGATAACAGTCACCCTCAACATAGTACATTTTAACGGGAGCATGTTGGTTTATAAATATTGGATTATAAATGTTGGTTTAGTTTCCGTTGCAGATGTTCACAAACATGACATAAATTTTAAAAATAACTCCAGCGAAGAACAAATTACAAAATCCTATTTCTTTTCACCTCATCCTGCAAATAAATAAATACTCAAACAGCTCATCAAAATGACTTTAAAATTCCAAAGATATAAATACAGCGAAATAACGTAGATAAAAAAATGTACAGAGATATTTTGGGCGATAAAACAGGACAGAGTGAATCCATAAATCGGGTTGCTTGTAATCAGGGGGCTGGCGAAAGACCGCTGTTCTGAAGAATTTAAAGACCCATCCCCGGGAGGACCATGCAACTCACGTAGGGCACGCCCCTACTGCGCCTATAAACATGTTCCCTATCGTTGCCTTGACGACCGATGCTTGTTCCAGATTTTGTCCACAAGATGCTCCTGTGTTTACGAGTTGTTGATGTATTTATTGTTGTTGCTGTTGTTGGTGATGTATTTATTGTCGTTGTTTCAAATTATTTAGCTTTTAATTAATATTATTATTACGAAAATGTATTTATTTATTAAGGACATCTTCAGAGTGAATTGAAAATGAATAAACCAACTAAGAATAATCATGACAACATGATAAGTAACAAAAATCAATATTTGGGATTATTTAATTCTTGAAATTTGATGAATAATTATGTTGATATGATTAATATCATGACAATAAGTTAATATCAATTAATATTAATTAATTTAAATAATGCGATGACAAAATAATGGAGTAGAAGTTTAAACACACCGAAACAAAATTTTGAAAACGAAATTTCCAGCTGGGATTTGCACGGTTGAGTGGTCGAGAGTTGAGATCATTCTTCTGCATTCTTTGTGTCAGGAATCCATTGAACATGAAGAGGTCCAATGGAAACGGAGAAGGGAATGCACTTGATACCCCCATTGAGCTTTTGTTGTTGCTGCTGCTATTCTGATTTTATGGCTGCTTTATTGTTATTGTTGCTGAAGTTGTTGTTGAAGTTGTTGTTGTTGAAGTTGTTGCTGCTGTTGTTTCGGTTCTGGAAATTGTTGTTGTTGTTGTGCTTCTTGGAGCTCATTGACAAACCTCGATTTTTCAGTTCCCTTTCCCTCGTTTGGGTGTCTCAGTAATTGGACTCCTCATTCTCATTCCGAACAGAAAGTGAGGCAAGACACCGAAAACAAACAAGAAATACTTGCGATGAACTCGTGTAATGAATTTGTGTATCGCCTTGTTTCCTTTGCATTTCGTTTGTATTTCTTTTGTATGTCTTTGTATTTCTTTGCATTCCTTTTGTATTTCTTTTGTATTTCTCTGTATTTCTTTTGTTTCACTGATGACTCAGGAGGACTGGAAATTTGCATTCTTTGCTCTCAAGAAGTCCTTGCAAATCGAGGATCTTGTGGCATTTGTAAGTCACGTGATCTCGAATAAGGCAAGGTCATCGAGTGCTTCGTGGTCGAATCATCGTGACTTTTGAAGGGTTATGATATCGTAGTTATCGAACTTATGAACGTCGTAACTTCTGCTCTCAAGATATGGAGGACTCACAGGTATCATCGAAGAAAGAGGACCACATCTCTGGATGTGAATTCTCGGTGACATTGATGGTTGGTGCTATTAGGTACGATTGACATTTTGTATTACGGCTTGTACTTTTAATCCACATGTCCAGGGAGATCACGGACCCTTTTGCGGACACTAAACCTTTCGGAGTGGTTTTTCGAACGATTCTTATTGTTGATGTTTGTGTGACCGAGAAAATAAAAAAAATAACAATAACAGACAACCAATTAATAACTATTATAACACCAATTAATAAGATTATTTATCAATTAATAACACTAGAAATAGAATTATGGTTTAAATTGTATGATTGAAGTAACAATATATAGAAAAAAAATATATATCTGTATATATATCAAATATAAATTAATTGTAATCAATTAATCAATTAATTATCTATTTTTAATTAATTAATTACTCAATAAATTGCAGAGGAGGACTTGTTGAGCGAGTTTTGTGGCTACGAGAGGCTGTCGTTGAAATGTTCAGTCGACGAAGGTCTCATGGTCAGAGGAGCCCTGTACGGGAGGATGAAGTCTGGCAGATGCATAACCGCTGAATACGCCCATGCCATGGGTTGCTATGCCGACGTGACGTCATTCCTGAGTGGACTGTGTTCGGGGAGGCAGAACTGCTCCCTCTTAGTAGCCACCATCGACTCCGTGGCTCAGCCCTGTGCCAAGGACTTCAAGTCCTACCTGGAGGTTGCATACAGGTGCATCAGAGGTGTGTAGAATTGATTATTCAATTTATAATCCGAATTAATTTAATAAATTCAGTAAATGATTATTATTAATGACGTGTTAACAAGATAATATTGGGTCCCATGGCAACTGATGAAATATTCATGAAGCAAAAAATTAAAAATTAATATTCATGAAGCAAATAATTAATAAACGGTAAGTGAAACATGGTTTTTCTGATTGTTGCTGGGTTTTTCACAATAATCCTCGATTCATTAATTCAATTAATTCAAATTACTCTCATAAATATTCATTAGACAGTCACAGCTACAGTCCTATCGTTACAATTTGATGGCTCTGAAATGATGAATAAATTATGCTAACGAATTAATGGACGTCAAGGCATCATGAAGCTACAAACGAATGAATTATTCAGCAGTTTGAAAGGACAATTACCATGAAATTATTTCAGGCTCGAAATAATTTGCATGGAAGAAAAAGAAGATTTATAAGAAAGCGATGTTTGAGCGAGAAAATGGCGGACATTACGAGGACATAAAATTGTTTTTGTGGGCGATTTTAGGGGAGAGAGGTGGATCATTTTGTGGCACAAAAACCGACGATAAATAGTTTTTCATTTCCAAGGAAACGCAACATCAAGGTTCTTTGTTTGAGGGGGATGCACAATTCATCACGTGCTCTACAAGACGCATGTTTCCTGTCCAAGGAAGTAAAAGTTGAAGCCGGGGACAACTTTTAAATGGCTTTATTTTAAGTGGTCAGTGATTGATTCGATTAATGAGCGTTCAACCAACAATCACCTGGTCCATTCACGACTCATGCGACTCACTTGACTCACATGATTAAAAGTTCTTTTGTGCTGAGTGTTTTAATTTAATTGTGAAATGGAAGCAAACAAAATTCGTTTTTTTCTGACCAAACACATGAGTGGTGTTAAATTGTTAGTGTGGATTCTTGTCAAGTTGAGGGAAGTCATGTTGCCCATGCGAGTAAGCGCTATACAAGCTCTGTCGCTATATGCCTTCAAGCGCTAAATAAATCGGACGACTTTAGCGAGGAAGATGAATTAACCTGCGGAGGAAATTAGTTCTAAATGACGAATCAATTAATTTCGTATTTAACGACGAATTATTTACATTATTATTATTATTATTATTTTAGACGCCTCTGACGCTATGCAAATGGCGCATTATAAATTAACTATTATTATTGTTATTATTATTATTATTATTATTATTATTATTATTATTATTATTATTATTCACACAAGCTGAAAACAAGAATGAAATAACTGGAATTGTGACCATAAAAGTGTCACTACACAAACATCATACAAACATCTCAAAGCTTCACACGTGAGAAAAAAGCCGAACCAGGATGAGGTTGTAATAATTTTGCAGCCACTGGACACTCGTCTGCCTTCATTTATCATTGAAGTGGCGCCTTTGCACAGCTTATGATTGGAGAACTATTATTTTTGGAATTTGTCGAACAAGATGTTAATTATTTATATATTTATATATATATATATATATCGAATTATCTCTAAATTATTTTTTTTAATTTTAAAATATTAAATTCAAAAATAAATAATTGTTATCAATTGTTATCATTTGTAATGGGTTATCACAATTACGTTGATATAATAATTTAAAGAGTAATTTCATGATGAGCTTGATAAATTTCTTATGTGAGTCATTGTGCTCTTTCAGTTCAGTTAAAACTTGGAAATAAATGGAAATAAATAAACCATTAAATTGCATAAAAACTTTCAAGCAAATAATTCTTAATTTGTGGGAGAAGAAGACGAATAATCCACGATGTTCATGGAATTCATCACATGCAATGCCGCAATTATTGGATTTTCAGCAACTGCAATTAATTGTAATTAATTGTAATTAATTGTAACTCTCATTGAAATGGTAAATGATTAAATTTTAAGATATTAATAATTATAAATGTTATTTAACGTTATTAATTTAAATTAGAACAATATTTTCGATTGTTTTCATGAATAAATATTTTCTTAACAAGTCAATCGACCGTTCATCGCAAAACAATGTCAAATGATTGAAATGCAGTTCACTTTAAATTGGCACAAAAGAAAATAACATCAATAGCGCCAATTTAATTCAATTGTTGCACCGTCCAATGATCTCTCGGAGCCCCAAAGTGGGAGGAGCTTAAGAGGTGGACGCGCGGATCTTGTAGGACGTTTTACGAGGGGTTAAGACATCGCGCCCTCGGGATATGAAATGCTCGTCTGCATTCTGTTCCCGCCCATAGCGCGCGAAACAATTTCGTCGCAAAATGACTGCCATAATAAATGTGCAGTAAATACCTCACAACTGCCCATGAACATGAGACCTCGGTGGCCTTGTTTGTTTGTATGTTTGTCTGTTTGTTTGTTTGTTTGTCTGTTTGTTTGTTTTCGTTTCCTCAGCCATTTCGCAGACTGGATCCTGGGAATGCATTCATCATTTTTCTTCAAACCTACAATGATTCAAGCGAGGTTTTTTGCGGGAAAATTCTTTCTTCTTTTTTGTTGCCAGACGTCACACCATTTCTAGGTCAGACGCAAGAAATTAATTTTTCATGACGTTGTTTTTATATTGCAAAAGAAGACATTTCTAAAATTAAATATCCATTTTCTACTGAGAATGATTTACTCGAATTCCTTGAAATCTGTTGAAGCTTGTAATGTGACGATTGTAAAGGCGATGATGATGACTATGATGATGACGAATTATTATTCTTTTACATGACAAATTAGTATTTTGAAAATTATTATTGTAAATAATATTAAATTGATTCAATTTAAATATCATATTTCAATTTAATTTCATTTGCATTAATTAATTAATAAACTATTACTATGTTTCCATCACCTTGTCTTCTGGGAAGAAAATGTGTCATTGTATGTATCATTGTATGTGTCATTGTATGTACCGTTATATGTATCATTGTATGGATCACTATGTATATCTATTGTATCTATGCATGTATCTCTGCCTCAATGCTAATCAGTTTGGACAGATAATAAGACTTCCACGAATACTTAGATGATTTTGATAAATTATGTAAATTTTATCATTTTTATTTTGGCGATATTATGGAATAATATGTAATTGTAATGATGTAATTGAAAATTACAAATATAAACATAAAAACATTTGAAATACTGAATTAACATATCGATATTATTTACTAAATATTATAACACAAAATAATTTCAAATTTTAATGTTTTACGAATGACAAATAAAAAATATTCAATCAAATAAAAATTATTCATCAAATAAAATCAGTGATTATTGTGTCGCCACCCAAGATGTATTTAAGTACTTGGGACACCAAGTCACGTATCATTAGCTTACCATTCAGTCATGCGTGTCATCAATCTATTTTTAACTTTCGAAGATTCCTGCCAATTGAGAACTGTTATAAATTATTTCATTTTTAAGTTGTTTTGTTTTAATTCCAATTTTTATTTTAACTGAATTAATTTCCAAACAATCTTTTTTCTCAATTGAAGTTTTATCAATTTAAAATAATTATTTTTTAAATTTTGCAAGAAATAACTTTTAAACAAGTAATTTGTTGGCTGTCAATGAGTAACAACATTAATTTCGTCCGTAATTTCAAGACACGATCACGTGACAGGAGACAACACGTTGTTTGAAGAAGTCCACAAAAAAAAGAGTTAATTTAAATTATAATAAAAATAAAAGTTGAAAAACATCTGAAAATTATTTGAAGTTTCATCAAAATGATTCATTGTCGTCTGCGTTGAAGAGGTAAATGACAAGTGTTTCTCTTTTGAAGACTCTTTTTAGTTTAAATCTGAAATCACGGTTATCGCTTAGATTGATAATGATAATATTGGGGAAAAAATAAGTCAATAATATTCTACAACATAATATTATAATATAACAAAATATTATAAAACAACATAATAATATATCATAATATCATAATATAACGTAATATTATAATTTAACATTTAAAATTTGTTTATCCATCAGTCTTCTGCTAATGGGAGGCGTATTGCAACTTCATGGAAAACAAATGGCCAACAAAAATGGCGGTTGAGCAGATGGAGGGATGGAATACAGAGGAAGGAAATGTTGATGGATGAAGCATGATTTGCCATCTCCAGGGAGGATCCAAGTTCTTTGTTTGGAATTCCTAAAAACCTCAGCAAGAACTTTAAAAAATCGATGATGATGATGATGATGATGATGATAACGACGACGTCGGTTGTGATAGCGATGACAACGATAATGATGAAAGACTAGATGCGTCATTAGTCACCTTGAAAGATAAATTACAAATGCATGGAAATAAAAATTATTAAAAAATACAAAATGTTATAAATTATCAAATTTGGTTCACCCAATTAATAAGCCATTCCCATTTATGGGGCGAAGAGAAGAATTTGGGCGATTGGAGAGTGGAGTGGAGTCGTCAGAAAGGAAATTGGGTTCATCCATAATTAACATGACGTCTGAAGACTTTCTGGACCACCAGATTCGACCGCGCCGCGGTTTCCATAGTTACGCCGTTTCCTTGACGACGCTCCTGGAGTGATCGAAGGGGAGCGGATGAGGATGAATTAAAATTCAAATCGGAACATAAATCGCAGAGGTCACGTGATCATGCATGGAGGAGGCGGAAAGAAATATGCATGAATAATTTAGCAAGGAATATGTCGTAGAATAACAATTTTAATTATTAACTGCGGATGCATCGCTGGTGTTTTGTGGAAAGAAAAATAATGATGACATTTTGACAACAAAAGTTGTAACATTTGGTGAGCTCAGTTGAGGATGAAAACGTTGGTCCAGCATGTCATTAGAATTGACTTTAAAGATGTTACAAATACGTGATTGGACGATTTCAGGGAGTGACATCGGGAGATGAATGTGGATGAGCAAGTAAACGCAACGAAATACAATTGAATGCAACAAGAAACATTGAAATACAATTGAATGCAACAAGAAACATTGAAATTCAAAATCAAATTGTGTATTCATTTGAAGGTAAAATCCCTAATGAAAGCACAAGAACGCGATCATAAAAAGTCATTACAAAGTCATTAGAACTCCCGCTCAGTGTTATATTTGGCACCAAGACAAGCCTGCCAGAGCAAGAGAAGGAATCCTTCAAAGAGTGCAGCCGAATGAATGACTTGCACTTCTTGACAACTAATTTGGACGAATGCTTCACTCCTGCCATCTCTGAAATTACATGTACTTCACTTTCACGGGAAGAAAATGAATGTTTTAAAATATTTAAAAAATTTCTTTTTTAAGTTAATCACTAAGCTAATTAACAAATAAATTATTAAATAAATTATTGACTTAATTATTACATTAATTAGTACTTTAATTATTGCATTAATTAATTAAGTATTTAATTATTAAACTAGTTATTAAATTAATTAGTACATATTTCAACGAATAAACTCCATTTGTATGAAATGTTTGTTTGTAAAGTTAATTGTACCTAAAACAATTGAATGAATGAATGGATGGATGGATGGATGGATGGACGGACGGACGGACGGACGAACGAACGAACGAACGAATGAATGGATGTAAGACAATCTTTAGGGTGACTTAAGTCCATCAAGTCCATCAATGGACCTCAAGGCCACAGAAGTAGTGAACAATTATACGAACTGTTCCTCTTAGCTTGTGATATTTTGTAAATCATTTTTAAATCACAATTTCAATCCGTGAGTCAACAAACATTTTTTTGTAAAATAAAAATTAATGAATATATATTAAAATTATAATATATTTTAAAAATTACAATAATTATATTAAATTTTAAATTATATTATATACTAAATATTAAATTATATTGTAAACTAAATATAATAATAATAATATAAAATAAAATTATAATATCTATTAAAATTAAGATCATGCCAAAAGATGTGTACAAGTGTGTGTGTGATGCCAACAAGTGCAACTGATAAAAACTCATTGTCCTGCCGAGATTTTTTTTACTTTGCAACAAATTTCACGAGAATTCACGATTTTATCAGAAATTTTTCCAGAGAAAAAAACCCAGAAATTGTCCATCAACGGCGATGTGCTTGCAATTCCATGTCTTTGTACAGCCGCCTCAACATCACTTGTATGACGTCAGCATCGCTAACAATGTCATCAATGAAGTTATCGCAAGTGGTTGCAATGTCATCAATTTATCGTCAGCATCATTATCATCATGCGAACGCCATTACGACGGACGGCAAGCACAATAGCAATTTTGCCAAGACTGACACCGTCGCCATCTTAGCCATCATCGTCATCGTCGACGTCATCATCATCATCATCATCATCATCGTCTTCTTCATCATGATCTTAGTCATCATCGTCAAATGTCAACGTAATTTCCTTCAGATATTTGTTAGGCACTTTGAAATAGGTCGTGGTGGTTGCATGTGAATGAATTATTGATTGACTGGATGGATGCATGATGAATGGATGGTGGATGGATGCATGATGAATGGATGATGGATGGATGATGGATGGATGGATGAATGGATGGATGGATGGATGGATGGATGACGGATGTTTGGATGGATGATGATGACGACGACGACGACGACGACGTCTGCAATGTTTTTAATGTACAATATAATTCCTTACTTATTCTGTACATAGCTTTTCAACAGTTGGC
>MPNW01000129.1:95096-107089 GCA_011800805.1 Hirudo medicinalis | reverse complement strand
ATGTTATAAGACTGGCTCGTTCTCTGAGAGCTCATTCATCCATCCATCCATCCATCATCCACCCATCCACCCATCCATCCATCCATCCATCCATCCATCCATCCATCCATCCATCCATCGGCTTATAATTCTTTATTCAAAGATCCACCGATCGATTGTGAAAGGAAAGACTGACGCCTTGTTGGACTGAGGCATTATGGTGGGTTTTCATTGAAAACAACTTTCGTCTTTAAACCGGCTTCTCCAGTCAAACTCACTTTTTCACCCTTAAAATTAATCTTATTATTTGCGTCCTTCAAATTCAGCCAGTTACTCGCCCTCAGAGAACTGGATGATTAGGACAGTGCTCGAGCAACGGGACTCGAACCCGTGCCGCCAGCGAGAGAGGCGAAGACTTAAACTTTAGGCCGTGCGGGAGCGCAACGATCTTCGTTTCAGTAGCTCTCGCCTTTGAAGCTGGTATGGATATGATTTAGGAAAAGATGAAAGTTGGAAAACTTGAAAGTTGAAATTTGAAAATAGCACAGTTGACCCAAGAATGGCAGAGAATTAAAATTTCAAGTGTGCAAATTTCAAGTCGCTACCGATGACCGTTTGGGAGGAGTTCTTGGGACAGACAAACATACACATGTACTTCCTGTTTCATATTTTAGAAGAAAGATTCACAAGATTCACGAGAAATTCAACTCATCAATAAAGTCTGGCAAAGACTGCAAAACAAATTGCCTGGCATTTTCAATTGAATGTGACGCTTTGAAATATTACGTTCTGGAAGTGACACGAAGCGGGAGAAGTTTTAAAGGAAGACACGTGGGCAGTGATGCATGTCTGGAAATCTCCAAACTTCATGGATAATTAAGCTTTAAGATTTTATTTCTGCACCGCAAATTCCTTACAAATATCTTATAAAATATTACTTTAAGATAAAATAAAAATAGAAAAAAGTCAAAAAAGAAAAATATTTTAAACCTTTTAGACCGACTCTAAGTGATGAACGCTACTCGGACGTGCTCGGTCACACCGCTCGCTGTGCTATCGAACGACCAACCATCGATCCGTGTGGGATGTCACGTCAACCACGAAAGGGATGCAAGACATGTGCCGAGTGGATTAGGATGGTCGACCCTGATCACCATAGGCCACTAGAGACAAACGGGAAGAAACTTTTCGGATGCTTAACGCATGCGTTCAACGCATTGGTTAACCCCCTGGGGTAAGGCAGGAGATTGGTCAATTGACTCGTTACACGAAGGCTATTTCATTTGCCCGCGTGTCGTCTGCGTTAGATCAAATGTGTTGATGCAACCGATACAATCACATTATAAATTATAAGTTGGTTTTACTATTTCGATGATGTTTGGCGATTCTAAACTCATAGGAATTTAAAAGTCGTTCAAGACTCTTGTTTATCAATTGCGTCAAATTTATCGGATTGGCGCATCGAAAGGACTTAATATCCCGTTTAAGGCGCAAGTACATCAAATACTGCGCAGTGTACTGAGTGCTGTACAGTACTGTGCAATATACATTCAATACCATAATTTCTTTGCTCACTTACGCCCTGCATTCAATTCGCTGAAATTGTCAAAAATAATCCATAAGAAATAATGTTTTAATAACAACAATAATAATAATAATAATAATAATAATAATAATAATAATAATAATAATAATAATAATAATAATAATAATAATAATAATAATAATAATAATAATAATAATAATAATAATAACAATAATAACAATAATAACAATAATAACAATAATAACAATAGTAATAATAATAATAATAACAATAATAACAATAATAGTAATAACAATGAAATATTAATAACAATAAATAATAATATTAATAACAATAATAATAATATATTCAATAACATGCAAAAAAATGAAGATTGCATAATATGTGCGTGCCTGTTAGTACTTATTAGACATTATTTTTATTATTTTACATTACATTTTATTATCCCAGTTCATCGTTCAACGCATCTTTCGAACTGTGAGGATCCAATTACGTAATGTCTTCATTAACAATCCACTAATTTTTATTAATATTAATTACCTCCTAACTAATAATAATTGTTAATTTACTAACTATAATCAAACATTATAATATCGTGGCGATTTGAGGCAGTTCATAAAATTGATTTCACTTTCTTTTTCCATTCAAATTGACTTCAATCCTTGGTTCGAATCACCACATCGTCCTGGAATGGATTGTTCCAACGTGCCAAAGACTCCCGCTGTCCGTCAATTTCTCCCGATTTCCAAAACTCGCTGTTCCGTATCCGTTGCTCCGGTCAGCTCATAACTCTTTTGTTTCCATGGGAACTGTGCTGAGGTCATGCACTGCTGACGTCGGCATCGCAAAGACTGACATAGCTTGATATTTTCTTTTTTGTGAGAATGTTAACTAAAGCGGTGTCGTTAGAGCGACGAGGGTTCATATTTTCCTTTTAAACATTGTTACAACTGCTTAATTTCACATCTCAAAACGAAACTACTAACTTTACAAACAAGTTTATTTTGTTTTTTATTTTGTATTTTTTCATTCTTAGACCAGAATCAACTCCAGTACTTCCCGACCTCACAGACTTCTCGAACAGGAGAAGCAACGGCAGGAACTAATCTCTCCGATCTTCGTTTCCGAGATTCTTTCGATGCAGGAAGGACGCCTCTCAAGCTGTACGACTACTTCGAAGAGAGCAGCACTACCGACCCGGCGACAACAACTGCTGACGTCGAGGTCGTCATCGTCGTCGTGAACACCACGACCACTCATTCACCGTTTGTGGTCGATAAATCGGAACGCTCGTCCGCCATCCCAGCGGACGTGTTCAGCTTTTTAAGCGATGGAGATTCAGACCGAGGCAAGCCAAGCAACTCGGATCATTCCATCACCAGCAGCAACAACAACAACAATAGCGGCGTCGATGCAATTCAAAGGAATCTCTCTGAGATTAGGCTTCCATCATTTTCTAACTCGACGTTCAATCTCTCGACCGATGCCAGCTCACAGTTGACCATCCAACGCAATCTTAATTACAACGACTATTTCGATAAAGATTATCCGGATCCCGAGGATAATTACCCGCTCGATCCCTACCCTAATGATGACCGACTCTACAAGGGTCGCATCACGTCCGACGAGGGAGATGATGAGGATAAAGAGAGAGTCAACGGAAGGGCTTACAAATACGAATACAACTATCAAGGGGGAGATCAGTACGACGGCGACGACATTGCTGGCGGGGAAGTCGAAAATAATCAAAACAGCGAGGAGAGATCCAAAGAAATCGATTACAGAGCCAGTAGAGACGGCGACGGCGAGCGACACGCTGTAAATCGCGGCGCCGACATCAGCTACGGCATCGACGAAGATCATTTCGAAGGAGGACAGGAGGAAGGAAACGATGAAGGAGACTTAAAAGCTTACGAGGGTAGGGATAACGGCACCATTTCGAGACACCAGGACAATCGGGACGGTGCCAGGAACGGCCAAAGGAGCACCGGTCACCTGCAGAAAGTTGCGGCTGCCAAACCGAAAATCGAATCAGATCGCGGTGATGACGTGGCCAGCTATTCGCACGGAGGCAAAACTGATAACGACCAACCGATTGATAAAAGCGTCACCGACAGCGCCGGACAAGCTGATGATGATGATGTCGATGATGACGGCCCAAATGAGGTTGAGGAGGAGGACGACGGCGATGATAAACATGATTACGGAGCCTGGAAGAGGCAAAGGATAAAGATGAAACACGATATGCCGGACAAAGAGCATGACTATGAGGAGGTTGATGAAGATGATGATGTTGATGATGACGACGGTGCTGCTGATGATGATAACGATGAGGGGCACAAAACGAAGGCATGGTATGCCAAAGAATTATCCGAGCACATGAGTGAGTAATTAAATAAAATTATAAAACATTTATATTACAAATTATGACGGTAATACGTCATACCTGGCGTGCAGGTTGGCCGAATGGGTTGCGTTCCTGCATGCGGTCGTAATAGCAACAGTCACAATGTGTCGTGTTCGCAACCCAGCCTGCACCGCCAGGGGGCGCCCTCGAGTAGGGGAGCTATATAAATGATAGATCGACTAAAAAGTGCCTTCACATCCCATTGGGATACAAAAGGCACTCAAAAGATCGGCTAAATACAAAAATACAAATACAAATACGAAAAAAATCATTCTTGCATGTTGATAAAATCAAGGGACATAAATTCCCTTATTGTTTGTGAAATAATTTATGAAATATAATAATGATATAATATAATATATTTATTAACTTGTAATTTACCTAAATATTATAATATTACTTTAAGCCTTTATTCGTTACTATTCAACTTCTTTATACAAAGGAGAGATAATTTGAATGAGTAGCAAGGCACAGATGATGATGATGATGATGATGATGATGACGACAACGGCAGTGATGATGAAGATGAGGATAACGATGACGATGATGATGGTGATAATGATGACGATGGTGACGATGATGAATAGAAAAGGAGATAAACATGACGATGCGTGAGGTTAAAATGGTCTTATCTGCAACTCAGGCCTTGGCGGACTAACCCATCCATCTGTTCATCCCGTGTGGGCTACAATCTTCCATTTCATTCGTTGAAAGTAGCCTCTTAACCAAGCCGGAGCAAGGGCTCTGCAAATCAGACGAGGAAGATGGGAACATTTTTAATTTCATTGCATCAAATGCGATGATGGGGAGGATTGATGGAGTTAGGTTAAGTGAAGGTTAAAGTGAAGGTAAAGTTGCATAACTAGATGATGATTTGGACAGCACTCCCGCAACGGGTAATGGGTTACTCATGTTGATGTGATGAAGTGATCATTGGAACAGCTTAAGAGAAAGATATTTTAACAAAGAAAACAGATATCCCTCGCATTACTAGATGATCAGGGTGATAAAAAGGGAATAAACTGAAAAATTATTACCCAACGAATTTGTTAGGTGATGAGGTGACCTGGCGAGATGGTGACGATGCAGTGAATTTAACTTACAATTTTTGTATTATTAAATCGTTATCCGTTAAAATATAAATTTTAATTTTATTAACCGCCATTCATCGCATTGTAATTATTGGCTTGCAGGATTCCGTTCCTGAATGCGGTGGTAATGTGTGGTAATGTCAACAGTCGTAATGTGTCGTGTTTACAACCCAGCCCTTGGGAAGGAGCGCTATATAAATGATTACCTCAGCGCCTCTGACGCTATGCATGTGGCGCTATATAAATAACATATGATAAAAAATTTGTAATAAAATAATATATAATAAATAATTTATAATAAAATAATATATCATAAATAATATATAATAAAATAATATGTCATAAATAATAATATAATTTCAATTTTAATTACTCCACGTAATGCAACAAACAGGCATTGCAGCAAGAGATTATCGACCAGGATTTTCAAATGACTTGTCCAAAGCGAAAGGTTTTTTTCAATTAACTAATAAAATTAGCTAATTGGTTTACATTTCTTCCCTACCCCATCAATTCAGTGTGCACGTAGTTATTAGTTCTAGGAATATTAATTTTGGAAATCTTGCATGTTTGATAATCATCATTCGTAGATAGAGATTTAATAAGCAAGACTGCTAAAGTAATGTCATCATAAAGTAATATCGATTCTTAAGATAATTTTGATGGTGATGTTGGATTTATGAATTTAATTAGCTACCATTCTTATACGACCGTTTGTCATTCATTAGGATGCATGAATGATGCTAATGAAATAATTGGCGATTTACAAGTGCCACAGACTTATTCTGAGTAAATGAAAACCATACTTCGAATAGGTTAAAATTACTCAAAGTATAATTTAAGAATCATTTAAAGCAAAGCTTGAATAAATAGATACTTACTTTCACTTGCCTGATTCCAACAGATCTCATGATACCTAGAAAGGCCAGCCTGGGGGCATTTTCGTGGTCTGAATATCATCACCACCCAACCAGCAAGCATGCAATACTTCTGCTCTCCATACTTGCAGCCTTCACTCTTCTGTCCATTTTCATTGTACTCTTAATTAGCTGCAGGTTCTCGAACTTTAGTTGATAATATGGACAGCAAATTTTCATTGCTTTTATATTTTTAATCAATCATAATTTAAAAAATAAGTTTCTTATCGTGTAGAGAAGTATTCAAATTACTTTAACAAACTTGTAAGAAAATCGACAATTCCAAAATGTTTTTTTTTTCAAAAATTGTGATTTTTTTTATCGCAGACGTCGTCTAATGAACTACATGAACTGCAGGAGCGCGTGGTGCGTGGCGGGAAGGACAAGATTGAAGAAGAAAGAATTCGGCTCTGAAGAATCGAATACTCTCCTGTCCAACTTTCAAGTTTAGAAATGAAATCAGCGTTTTCTCTTCAAGATTTTGAGCCATCTTCTACTCCTCTGACGAGATCCTAAAGAGCTTTTCGAGAGATTTTTTTGTTTTAAATTTTAAATATCATCACTTAGTAGCACTTTCAAGAATTAAAACTATAAATATGAATATATATATATAATATAATTATATTATTACTTTAGAAAAGGATGCTCTGCAAATTTCTACAAGAGACATAGGATATTTGAAAATGAAAAGTGTTCTCTAGCATCAATTTTGGACGACTAGCGCTTGTGTTTTATTTGTGTTTAGCGCTTAATTGATTCCATAAATTAGGTGAAACATACTGCTATTAAAATATTGTCAAATCATGTCAATTTGAGAGAAATCTTTCGAAAGCGATGCTTTCAAAGTGAATGAGATCATCTTTTCTAGAACCTGAGGTATGGTTTTAATGCATCATTTAAATTATTGTTTATTAGATATCGTTATAAATCAAGGACTCGATTGAAAAGATTTAGTCAATTGATTTAAGAAAATTCCTAAAATTAATTAGTGGATTCAGTCAACTTTTGGAACAATTTTAAATTCTCTGATATTCTTAAAATTTTGCAAATTTTTAGATCGTCTATTAGAACTAAACAACTCAATGATATTCAGCTAACTTGTTAAAATAAAAAGAGATTTTCATTAAAAAGGTATGCTTCGTCGCATTGGAATTAAGCTCATTTGAGAACTTCGCTATTGCCAGGCAATGCTTGGTCATAGAATATTTATTAACAAAGTTCATTTTATTTGCAAACAATTAAGTTTGAATCAAATATTAATAATCTTCTAATATAAATATACAATTTCATCAATGTTGGCAGTCTAGGTAGACATAGATTGAAGATGCAAGCCAATGGTAACAAGGTAGTACTGACACAAGTAACTGTTCTTTATAACTTAAAAACTGGCAAGAATATTGCAAGAATATTTAATAAATGATTTCCTTCTTTAATCAGTCTATAATCAATAAAGCAATCATTTCTCTTCTATTTTTTTTTTGTAATTTAGTTTACTTGAAGAAGAACAAACTAACATACAATTATTGTACATGATTCCCAGTCATAAGCTCCTAAAACAATTCTAAAAATGATTGCTATTTGAATTGATTGACACATTTCATCCCAACTTTTTAATGGGCTGAAAGAAAAAAGGGGTTATTAAATTAAATTGAAGATTGAATTTTAATTGACGTACCATTTGTTGAAATAGTTTTTACGATGGCGTTTATGAAGTCTGTGATAAGAAAATTATTTTTTATAAAAATATTCCAAGAATATTTTTTTACCAAAATAAATAATATTACTTAAATAATATTTTTACGTAAAAAAGTATTGATCTTAAAAGCAAAAGTTAACCGAATCAAAATAATTGCCTGATCGCAGACATTTTGAATTTATCGGCTTGTTTACGACGTGCTTATTAATTTTGGCTGTTTAAGCCGAGTTCGATTAACATTCTGGGTTTAAAATAAATTCATCTTAACGCTTTATTTACATATGCAGACATCCATGTTTTTAATAATTTCGTTAATATTACTAAAAGGTGAAGTAAACTTGAATTTGGCGATTTCTCAAATTCTAACGTCAGATGAAACACAAACTCTTTGTACAGATCCGACAATGGTGATATGTGTTAACTTAGCATCGAATAAAGGTCTCAAAATCTGTCCAAACAAAGCTTCTCCAGGCTTAGTTGATGGCGATCAACAACAATTAGCCGAAACGATTGAAGACTTCACATGCCCCGAGAAATTGATTGAAATTGATTTTGGTGGCATATTTTACTTTCACGGTGTGATTGTGTACGGAGGGCAACGATTAGTAAATGGTCGGTTAGAAACTGAAAACTTTTCAAATGTTTTATGTCAATAACTTTTATGTGAATAACTATTTTTTTAAGGCTGAGTTGCGAACATAACACATTACTAGTGTTGCTATTACGACCGCAAGCAGGAACTCAACCTGCTTTCGGCCAACTTGCACGCCATGTTTTACGTTTATTTAAACGCAGATGAAATACAATTTGGAGCTACAATCACTGTTACAGTGCATAACGGATTTACTACACAATGTGGATCTCATTTAAAAAGAAAATATGTCACATTTCATGGGATTAGAGTGAATTGTGCCAAATCGCATATTCCGGCCAATAAAATAACTGTAAATTGGAAAAGTAGACCCGCTTACCTGGCTGAAGTGGAGGTCCTTTCACTGGGTTAGGGTTAGGGTTGCAATACATTTTCTCTAATTAGTTCAACTTTCAGTGGCCATTTTGTGCCATTTTGTGATGCTCTTGGATTTTGTGATGCTTGAAAGTTTACCAGAAGTGTGCACGATTTGAGTGTTTGTATTCCTTTTGTAATGGAACAATATTTGGAACTATTCTTGTGTTAGGCCCAGGAATTCCCAATAGGAACGCGATGATTCATATTGGATGTTTCGGTAAATTGTCTGAGTTCACAGAAAGTTCATCATCTACCTTAGAGTCATGCCTTTATTTTTGTTCAGCTGATTATAACCCTTTAGCTGGCTTTAAGGTCAGTTTTATTTCTAATATATAGAATTTAAATTTGTAAATATTGATGCGAATAAGTTGTTCAGCTTTATTCAATCTGGTTTAAACTGAAAATTCTATCATGAGTGACTTGCCTGTCAGATAAATGACATTAACTCACATATCACATAATAAACTGGAAAGCCATTAAGTTGAAGCAATTTCAATTTTCAGTAATTTTTTAATTCTAAATCAAGAGTCCCTTATGGGATTAATGTCTTTTTCTTGAAATCAAACAATATTTGAATATTTATTTGTTTGATGACACACAAGCAGTGTATTCTCATTTGCTCGTGATACTAACTTGGATACAAATAATGGAGCTGCTCTTTGGTGAAGCAAATACTTGACAAAAATTAAATGAATTCATTTGCAGACCTAGATTCTAGAATTTGATTCGAATAGATTATTATTTTATGAACATCAAACTTAGACAAACAAAAACTAAAATACGAAGATAACTGAAATGCAAAAGAAATGATGTCCAAAGGCAAAAAACCGCAAAGGGATTCACATCCCGCTGAGAGGGCCGCCTATGTAGAAGAATAATTGAGCGAGCTAAGTTGCCAATGCTTTTTGAGATCTTAATGTATTTAAAATGATAAGATCAAGTAAGACTTACAGGAATGCCATTAATTTGTAAGGTATTACAAAGTTAAACACTGCAGTTAATTTTCCCATTCAAAGATTGAGACAGAATATAGTTAGTTTTTGTAAGATTTAAGGAAAGGTCTATTTGCAGAAAACCACTAAAACAGGAGATTCATTTCGTCGTTGATGTCTTCAGAGAGGTTGGATAGATTATCACCAGAGATGAAGAGATTTGTGTCATCAGCAAGCAACACAAATTCAAATAAAATGAAATAGAAGATGCACCTAAGATTTTCGTCAATTTGAGCCATAAATGAACGTTTTCTGCTCTGACACTATTTGAAGTGTATTAGTTTACAAAATGTTTGACATCCAAGGACGGAAGATGTTATTGTGCCAAGGGAGTTCATGAACCCTCTGAAATGAAGAGCCCACTTCAATACTGTAACATCGCTTGTCCTGATTCTACTGACGACAATTACTGTGGCGGGATTTCAACGTTTTCAGTTTACGTCGGTTGGTGTTTTGATTCAGTGAACCCAGTAGTTAGCCCATTTACTTCACGAACTTAAATCTTTCGAAGATGGCTTTAACGTAAGATTTGATTGGACTGAAAACTAAGCTTATTTTACTTATTTTAACAATTTCAATTGTAACATTGACATAATAAAAAGATCTTGCTATAATAATAATAATGATATTCATAATAATAATATTGTTTTAACCCTGCGACAAGACAATAATTAATTTTTGTAATTAAGTTTACATTGATTAAGTTTATTATTGTTGTGTTTAGAATCTATCTAGGGATACCTCTATGTTCGCTGATTAAGTTAATAGCATCCCACAAAATCTCACAAAATCCCACAAATCTCAGAAGGACCGATATCCAATATTCCGATTCAACGAATAATCGCGCAAGTGATCGTTACGCAATAACTGGCTACGGGGATTGCATAAGTATAGTATTTACAGGCAGCACCACTCTCTTGTTAACTGAACATTTACTGAATTAGTCCAAGTCGGTATAAATTAAGCCCCGTCATTACAATAATAATAATAATAATAATTATGTTGGTGATAATAATAATAATAACAGTGAATATTATTAAATTAATTACTCCTTAGTGCAAGTACAACTGCCTAATTATAAGGCGTGTGCCAATGAAATCGGTTATGAAACTTCATTTGATGCTCCTGACATGACTGTTACAAAATGTCTGCAATTATGCGATAAAAATTATTTTGCCTTACTAAAGGTATCATTTGATAATTCCCTTTATCCACCATGGAATTCGCATTTAACAGTAACATAACTTTTTTTTTTTTGTCCGGTATTCCAAACTAACTTGTACCAAACTAAAATGGAATAAAAATGACTTTGAAGAATGGTAGCCAATGCGGATGTACCAATGAACCATCGTTTTTCACATTAACAGAACTCGAATTGTGCAACATTCCATGTTCTGGAGATCCCAATAGTTACTGTGGTGGGATTAAGTACTGGTCTGTCTACGGAAGTAATACTTGTTGAATATAAATGACTATTAAGTTATTATTACAACTGGAAAGTATTACGATTTGATTTTTTTTATTTAAATTGATGCTCTTATTAAACAAATTACAGCCTGTTACAAAAATAATCCGTCAGCATTACCGTGTTCCAAGTTATTTCATTGTGCTCGATCATGGGATGAATACGGAGTTTGTCAAGGTGGTTGTAAAGATGGCTACGTTGGTGAACATTGCATCGAGAGAAGTAACAATTTGTCTCAATCCGTAGTGTACTTTATGACGAAAAAAATGCACTAGAGCCTAATAATTAGGGAATTATTTGTTTGAAAAGGCAATATAATTTATTACAGTTTTTGTAATTAGAGGGAGTGACGTTAGTTGTAAAATTGGTTGTAACGGCGACTTGAGGTTTTATAATTGGACTGAAATGATGAAAATTATAATATAAGAAAAACGAATCATGTAACTGCGTTTCTGTTTTTTAAAGTTTAATGTAACTTTGTGGCATTTCTTAAATAACTTAAAATCATTGTAGCTCTGAAAACTAAGCGCACAAATGTATGCATTACTTCCGACCCTTGTAAAAATCAAGCCAATTCATTCTGCAAGTTCGACAACACCACGGATACCTACACATGCGAATGCAATGAGGGTTATTGGAAAACTACCCAAAATGGAGATTGCGAAAGTATTTTTTGTTTTTGCAATTCGTTATAGTAAATGTAATTGTAATATTCAACCTAAAATGGGTTGATTAAATTTTAGAATAAAATATTAAAATTAAAGTATAAATTAAACTAAAATATGTTTTTCAATCAGGACGTTCTGTTACGCGAACACCGAGATCTAGAGAAAAAATTACTACAATTGTGAAAGTTTTTGGGAAGCCTACACAGCCATCTACAATGCCATC
>MPNW01000129.1:38043-94882 GCA_011800805.1 Hirudo medicinalis | reverse complement strand
AAATGAAACCCATTCCTTTTGCCATCACAATGCGATGAAGAATTCTTATCAGTGCTTATGTCGTGAAGGTTACTGGAAGGAACAAGATAGCGACTGCGAAGGTAAATTTTAATGGCTAATTGCAAGCACAATAACGGCAACAAAGAATTTATTAAATCGTTTTATTTTGCTTAAATAATTTAAATTGTCCGACAGATATTGATGAATGCATGTTTGAGGTTTGCGATAACAGATCCTCCGTGTGCGAGAATTTGTCTGGTTCGTTCGTATGTGAATGCTATACTGGATATTTCCAATTGACAGCAGACGTTTGCAGAAGTACGACATTATTTGTCAAATGGTGCCTTGCAAGATAATCTTGCAATCAATTTAAAGTAACTACTATTGTAGGCTGTGTAAATGTAATATGCATATTTTAAATGCAAAATGAAGTAAAAAAAAATTGCATTGAAGCAATATCTGAATAAATATTCTATTTTTCAGCGAATATGTCATTTGCACAAAGTTTTACATACCCTAACTCAGAGTTCCTTATAATTATGTTATTGCTAGTTGTGGTGCCTAACACTATTCTCTTATGGTTAGTGTAAACTTATTGAACTCCATGTGGAAATGTCGCCATCGCTTTAGCAGATCGACATTATAAAAATAGTTCAGGACTTCTGAAGTTCAAATGGTCTTGGCAATTATAATTTGGACTCTTCTTAACACTATAAATGCAATAAATCAAATTTATTGTAATTCAGCTATGGACGGAAAATCGAAAAATCAGATTTATCGACATCGCTTGATGTTTAGGCCGAGAGCATCACTTCACATCTCGAAATCCTAATGAAGAAATGGTAATGCAAGACATTGTTATTCAAAAAATGACATTCATAACATCGTATAACCTAAAGACACATTAACATATTTGTTCATATTTGTATATCGGCATGACCTTTTCAATATCGTGTTGGAAAATGGCTTTGGATATTTTGTACAATAAATTTTTTTATTGAAATAAAGTTTGAAACTGCAATTTTGCTAATTAAATAAAAAGGAAGTAATCTTTTTTTAATAAACACTTTAGAACTTGTTTAGAAGCTAGATTATTGCTTATATGGTTGTTTGAAATTTGCAAGAAATATCCGTCTATCCAATAAATTTGATAAGTATGTAAATCTAACGTGTTTCAGTACTTTGTACAAAAATTGGTCTATGCAAACCCAGTTGAGATGGTTTTCAAAGATGATTTGTTGAAATAAATGATAAAATTAACGATGCAGAAAACGCAAGAAGATGTAAACATTTCTGTACTGTTCCTTGTTAGCAGTAGTTTTAAAGCAGAAGTTGTGATGATACGGAATCTATTAAGAGGTGTGAAGTCTTGTTTTCGTCAAAATATAATTTCCACTATAAACACTAATTAAAAATAAAAAGTCTTCAAATAGATTAAACCATTTATTCTAAGGCAGACGTTTTGAAAACATTTGAGGATCTTATATTATCAATAAATGAGCATTTTGCAAGTCCAAGAGTGTGACGTGATGAGTTATTTACAGGCACGATCATAACCAACCGAGTGGCCATGTTTGCTATTATTTGCTTGTTGTTAGTGAAAGGTGACTCCAATTAATGCATGATGACTCAAACAATTTCATTTCAAATTATACATTAGTTAAACAATTAATTAGTCACTAGTTTAATCATAAAATGACTCAATCGGTGCAGGAATAGAAACTGTTAACATTGCTTTGGGTAAGAGAGTCGAGGTGTGCTCGTACAAAGAGGCATCCCCTGAAACAGTTGATGGAAATCGAAGCCAATTAGCGGAAACAATTCAATCGTTTTGTCCTGAGGCTGCTATTACAGTTGATTTAAATAATTTCTATTTCATAAATTCTGTGGTTGTTTATGGAGGAGAAAAGCTGATGAACGGTCAGTCGGTTATAAGTTGACCTACAAATGCCTTAATTTTGTTGAGAGCCATGCTGAAGGTTTATAAATTTAGGGATCATCCACAAAAGACGATGACACAAAGGGGGACAGGGGCAGAGTCCAACATGGACTTTTGTGGACGAGGCAGGAGGGAGTGTTTAAAGACAATGTGGATGTCCGCATATTTTTTTTTTTAGAAAATTGATGTGTAATTGCGGATTTCTGCAGGGAGGGGGTGGGCGAGAAATGGGATCAAGTCGTAAATGGATTAGGGGAAGGGTTAAAAATGAGCAAGTGTTTTGTGGATGTCTTTTTTGGATGACCCCTTAAGACTCATGTCAGGCAGTCGATTATTGGATGAATGAAAGCAATACCTGCGCAACTCGAATTTGATTAAGATGAATATTTTTCATATCAGCAATTTGTTTTGTCCATTTTCTACTTTTTTTCATTTGTAAAAGCCGCATTACAAAATGTTTGTGGATAGAACAATTGTTTGTAAATACAATGTCCCGCTTCTTAAAATTAGACCTTTTTTCCCATTTTTCAATGCTTTGACGACATTCTCTTTGTAACTTTTTGTGATAAAATTATTAGATAAAATACATTTTGGAACTACAATCAGCGTTTCCGCGATTAATGGAGTTGATGTTGATTGTGGGAAGTACTTGAAAAGAAATTACACCACATTTCATGGAATGAGAGTGAACTGTGGATCAACTGACTTTGCAGTCAGATCAGTATCCATATTACTAAAAGTGGTTATTTTTTATCTGGCCGAAATAGAAGTTCTCACATTAGGTAATCAGTTATAATTCAGTAATTTATTGCTGAAAGCTTCTATTATAATTGAAATTACTACTGTGACTCGCACGTGGACGACACACTGCGTTTCTTCACTTTCCAACAGGGTTTATTTGAGTATTCAAAACGAGCGAACATTCATTCTATTTGTCAACTACTGACGCAGAGATGCATTATAAATTATCACTAACTAGTTAAGTCATTAAATAGTGCTTTAAACTTTTAACCTTGTTCACAACCTAACTTAACAAATCAAACTATTCCTATGTTAGCCTCAGGAGTTCCTAATAAGAGCCCAATGATTTACCTGGGATGTTTCGATAAAATGCATGACTTGAAAGAAGTTTCGGAGGCTAATTTCGATTCCTGTCGTAGCCACTGTTTAATCAAACGCTTCGTTTTAGCTGCATTCAAGGTTGGCTCTTCTTTTAACTGAAATTATTATGTACTTAGAAATTTATGATTACAATCCTGATAACCTTTAAAAATATCGTTTATTCAATTTGGCAACGTCTACTCGATCATAAATTGAATGATTCATCATGTTTATGCAGCAGATTGTAAAATGCAAGTTTATCTTTACATTATTAATTAATGTTTTGGTAATGCGAATAATGTTGAAACAATGTGGTGAAGGACTTCGAATCCAATTTTCTTAGCTCTATTTAATTAATATTCATATATTATTTTTATAATTTAATAAATTATTTATTTATGATTTATGCCATAAAACTTTTATTAAAAGCAAACATCAACATACTAGAACCTATTCAAAATAAAATGTAATGTAAATAATCGAGGAAAGACACTGCTATTGTGCAAACGATTATGGCTCCGAGCAGCTACCCCACTCTTGCAACATGACATGTTCCAATCTGCTGGAACGCTGTGATGGCCTTAAGACATTTTCAGTATACCTCAGTAAGTAATCATTTGATCTTTAATGATTAAAATACTAATAACTGGTAAAGTTAGACTTTTGTTTTACATCACAATGTTTCAAGCTTATGCTTCGTGAATTAGCATTTAAAAATGAATAATATTCTTGTGTCTCCATGGAAGAACCGTGCTTTCACAATCACTTTCGGGATGAATTTAAGAATGCATTTCCGAGGATTTGCGCTTCCAACTATGTGTTGCAGAAGTATCCATTTAATGGGTGGGGGTGTTGCGGAGATATTTAAATTAATCATTAATTTAAAGAATCAGAATTAAGCAACTTAAACAAGTTGTAAGCTCGAGTTCGGCAGATTGACGAGGTGTGGGTTAGAAATTGTCGCAATGTGATGGAAGAAAAATATTTTTATTTTCCAAACTTATTCTTGACTAACTTCATCATTTGAATTTAGGGTTTCATGAGACATGCATGCAAGATGTAAAACGAACAGACATTAATTAATATATTTAACATTAAAACCAAATCATTTTCAACAAATCACAAATAAATAATCAACAAAATATCTATTTAGTACGAGTTCAACTTCCCTATTACATGGGCTGCATAAAGGAAAATGTTGATTCCAAATTGGTGGGAACAGACGACATGACCGTCGCTAAATGCATTCAATTATGCGATGGACACTCGTTTGTGGCACTCAAGGTAACACGAGTACCCTGAGTATTGTTTGAAATGTATTTAGTTGTTTATGCTCAAATAAATTTTAAGAATGGCGTACAATGCGCATGTCTCGACGACGCATCTAAATATTTACTGGCAAACATTGAATTATGCAACACTCCATGTTCTGAAGATTCAAGTAGTTACTGCGGTGGAACCAATCACTGGTCTGTCTATGGAAGTAAGAATTATTAGATATCATTTTTTATAAAGTGAAAATATTTCTATCTTTTCTGTAATTTTTTTTTATTTCAAATAATATTTCTGTACAAAAAATTCAGCCTGTCTCAAAAATAAACCGCCAACATTACCGTGTTCAAAGCTATTTCATTGTGCTCGATCGTGGGATGAATACGGAGTTTGTCAAGGTGGTTGTAAAGATGGCTACGTTGGTGAACATTGCATTGAGAAGGGTAACATTTCATCTTCCGAATAGCAAAGAAGTTGGGGTCATTTATATTTCTTTATTCAGATAGTTCTTATTCGCAAACTCCGAGAACTACAAAAAGGACAACAGAAGAAGCCGCTAAAAGCAGATGTATCCCTGATCCCTGCAAAGATGATCCCCATTCCTTTTGCCATCATAAAGCGAAGAATTCTTATCAGTGCTTATGTCGTGAAGGTTACTGGAAGGAACAAGATGGCGACTGCGAAGGTAAATTTTAATGACTAGTTGCAAGCACAATAACGGCAACAAAGAATTGAATAAAATGTTTTATTTTGCTTAAATAACTTAAATTGTCCGTCAGATATTGATGAATGCATATTTGAGGTTTGCGATAACAGGTCCTCCGTGTGCGAGAATTTGTCTGGTTCGTTCGTATGTGAATGTAATACTGGATATTTCCAATTGACAGCAGACGTTTGCAGAAGTACGACAGTATGACTTACATATTAAATCAATTAAAGTCTGCATAAATTGCAAAGAAAGTTGTGAAATAATTTCTGACATAAGCGATTTAATGTACGAATGCAAAATTATATTATAATTAATAAAGGCGTAAATACATTTTCGCATTAGTTTCGTCGGATTTGTAATGAATTCACGGCTTTATTACAGGCTTAATATGTTTTGCTTAAATATAATTGAATTACTCAATATCTTTTCTACTGATTATTCTAATTTTATTTATAAAATGAAATATTGTCTTTAAATAATTTCCAAATATTTTGAATTAAATTGCGTATTTTCTAGGTAATGTTACAGTTGCACAAATGTACAAGAACTTTGAGTTGGAATATATGTTTATTATTTTTATGTTATCATTGGTGCTTTACGCAATTCTGTTATGGTTAGAGTGAATATTTGTTGTTTAAAAATATCGAATAAAACCTGATATAAAGTTATCAATTACTTTAGTAAACGAACAATTTCATTGAACTCTTTGTAACGATTTTCATTGCAACCAATAAACTAGATTTTATTGCATTTCAGTTATGGCTGGAAAATTGAAAAATCTGAAATATCATCCATTGCATCATTATCTAAAGATTGACATCTTATTGCATTGTGACAAGGAGCATTCAAAGTTTCAGAGATCATTATAACTGTTGTGACATGCTATACTTTGTGCAATAACATTCTTTATTGTTGTTGTGACATTTGTGCAATGACATTCTTTATTGTTGTTGTGATATTTGTGCAATGACATTCTTTATTGTCTTGGAAAACGACTTTAGATTTGTTATATATCCTCATTTATGTGAAATCTACAATTTATAGAATTTCAACCGGAATTTTAAACATTATTTTTTAGTTTTTAAAAGCATTAGAAACCATAATTTTTCCGTAACTTGGCTTGAAGCTTTGAGAAAAGTTTACAATTCAGAAAAATGAAATCATGAAATATCAAAGAGTGTTGCCGAGGCAAGTCTGACAAGTCTGACTAATTTCCTGTAGTACCACATCGTTTTGTAAAGTAAGCAAAGCTGAAGTTGGTATATAAGCTGTTTACCATCGACTTACTCAGCCTACAGACAGAATACAATGGACACGAGTGGCAATGTACCACTGATGAAAGTCCGAAGAGCTCTACCATGTTTCCGTAGGATTAGTCTTGTGTCAATGCTACGTTTAAGCTAAGGATTACATGACCTTGCATTACAAAAGCATGTGTGAACGTCTGAAAAACTTCTAATATTGAACATTTTAATATTTGGTAAATCAGAATTAAGTATTGGCCCTAACAACAGATATTTTGTCATTATCAGAAGACGTGCGTTCTATAAAAATTTGCAGTTTTTAGAATGTGACGTGTTGAATTATTTACAAACACGATCATCTAGCGACCAACTATGTTTCACATCATCTGCTTGCTAATGATAAAAGGTGACTCAAATCATTGCGACAAGAGCTAAGCAATTTGATAATCAGATGTTTATAATATGATAAGATGATAATAAAACGTTCCAACCAATGCAGGGGTAGAAACGAATAATCTTGCTTTTGGTAAACCTGTCAGGATATGTTCCAGTAAAGTAGCATCAGTAGCTGTAACTGATGGCGACAGACGTAAGTTGGCTGAAATAATTGTAGACATTTGTCCAGAAGAAACTGTAACAGTTGATTTGGGTGACTATTATTTTGTACATTCTGTGGTTGTATATGGAGGCGAAAAACTGGAAAATGGTTAGTGGCCGACTTTCAAATGTTTATGTATTAATACAAGAAATGTTTGCACTCTTGAAACCAATGTTTTCATTTGTTTTTCATTCCAGTTGTTATTATTTAAATTTAGAAATTACATTAACCAAATCAATTTATTTGTTGTTATATTTCTCTTTTACCTAAATTAATTTATTTAGCCTACTACGTAAACAAGCTACGGATGACCTAAGTAATTAAAATTATCGCTGGTAATCTGAATTATGTCAGCGTAAAATTAGACGAATTACAAGTGAATAATACATCGTTACGGACAAACTTCTTGTCAACGTTTGGCGAAGATTAAGATTGAAATCGAATTGAAATTGAAAAGATTGCCTCTACTTCAATTTTTGCACTCAGATCAAATACTCTTCGGAGCTACGATCGGAGTCTCCATGGTCAATGGAGATCTCATTGAATGTGGAAAACAGTTGAAAAGAAATGACACCGCATTTCACGGAATTAGGGTGAACTGTGGGTCAACCGACTATGCGGTCAGTTTAATATACGTATCAATAGCAACTGTTCCCTTTTATCTGGCTGAAGTAGAGGTTCTCTCACTAGGTAATTTACATCACATTTAGTTACTTGAAGTTTCAACTAGAACTGCAATTATTATTGAAATGATTAATAAATCTTCAAAATTAATCAATTTTCAAATTAATTGTATTTGCCGTCTCAACAACCAAGCAAGCGACGTTTTTAACGTAGTTGAGCACTTTGGTTGGTGATGGTCGTCACATTCCAGAATTTTAGATACTGAATAAAGTGTGCCCATCCGATTTATTAATAAACAATAGTTTCAGAAGTCTTGATTTGTTTCTTTAAATCGTGGCTTTTAGCACATCCTGGCTATTAATATCCTGAAATATTGGCGCTATTTAAATGTAGTATACATATACATAATAGTACCACCGTTGGCGTAGCCTTGGGGTGGAAGGATGTGAAAATGCCCCCGCTACTCCTGTCAGTTTTATTTGTCTGCATCCATATAATTCATAAATAATAATAATTCGTGAATAATTTATTGATGGTTTTACAGCTCCAGTAAGATTAGGAAAGTTTCCGACATCAATAATTGTTTCTTATTACAAGTTTCGATAACTAAATTACACGTGTCTTGGCTTTCTTTAGATATCTTTAGTTTAGTGTTTTTATTGTGAAATTAATTGATTGCCGCTAATCCACCTGCACTGGGCTGCTGCAATGTTTATGTACACATAAAAAAATGTGCCCCATATCTCGCCTGATTTTAAAATCCTGGATTTTAAAAACTACGCCACCGAGTACTACATATATGTATGTTCTTAACGTATAATATAATTTTAGCCAGAGGACTTCCTTATAAGACTCCAATGATTCACCTCGGATGTTTCAGTAGATTATCATTTCTCGTAAGTACTTCGGCAATAAACTTTGATGGTTGCCGCAGTTTTTGTTCATCTAGCGATTACCTTCTAGCCGCTTTAAAGGTTAGTCGTGCTTTTAAAATGGTCATTTGTATTTGTATTTTTATTTGTATTTAGCTGATTTAGGATTTGAAGGCACTTTTTAATCGCTCTGTCGTCTTTATATCCATTTATACAGCGCCCCAATCCGAGGCGCTCCCTGGCTGTGCCATTATCATTATTGCAGGAACGCAATATATTGAGCTAACCTGAAATTTGTATAATTTCAAAGCGTTGTGGTTAATAGTCTTGAAAAAATTCAATGTTCGCATTGATGCACTTGAAAAATAGTTTCAATAATTACTACATTATTATTATTCATATTATATTAAATATTTTATATCTAAATATATTAATAAATGAATATTATTAATGTTAACATCTTCATTCTTAAAAAAATTGTTTCACTCAAGGATAGACGATGCTTTTGTGCACAAATGTTTGACCACAACTCTGAGGAACCTCCCCAGTACTGCAATACAACGTGTGCCAGTTCCAATGAAAATTGTGGCAGTATATCATTACACTCGGTATATCTTGGTCAGTAGACTGCACTAACCTTTCTTTCTATTTTTTAAATTAAAAAAATAGTATCTTACTATAAGTGATTATTGAATTATCCGATACTTTAGTGCAAGTTCAACTGCCGTATTTGAAGGGTTGTTCAACCGAAGAAGGCCCTCCATTTAAAGTGAAAGGACATAACAACATGGACGTCGCCAGATGTCTTCAATTATGTGATCAAAGTCATTTCGCATTAATTAAAGTGCATTGATAAATTATTTAATAATCACGTCTTATTTTTGTCACCGACCTATTATTTAATAAAATGATTAATGGCTTGTTTATTTATTATTTATCGTTTATTTCAATAACAATTTACACGAAAACACTTTGTTAACTCCAAGAATGGAATCTACTGTGTGTGCTCAAATGAAAGTTCTGAGAACTCGTTTGGGAGTGCAGAGTCGTGCAACACTCCATGTTCTGGAAATCCAAATAATCACTGCGGTGGAACTAACCTCTGGTCTGTCTACGGAAGTAAGAAAGTCGTTTTACAAATAGCAATACCCATTTGAATAATTGATAAGTAAAATTCATAAATTTGTTTTCCGTGTCAATGTAATCGTAAGATTACGCAAATAATTCAGCCTGCTTCAAAGTTAATCCGCCAACATTACCGTGTTCCAAGTTATTTCATTGTGCTCGATCGTGGGATGAATACGGAGTTTGTCAAGGTGGTTGTAAAGATGGCTACATTGGTGAACATTGCATTGAGAGAGGTAAAATTTCTTAACAAGCCATCGGAACTTTTGCTTTAATAAGACAGAATGCAGCAGGATTAAATGTTTTAAATGTATTTCGTAATGATGCATTCAATTGTTAATATAATTGACTTTGTTCAACACTGACATCGGCAACTCCTAATAGATGCAGTTTTCCACATTGCCTTATATATTAATAATATTGTTATTTATATGAGTATCAAATAAAAATATGTACAAATATTTTAGAAAAAAGTCCCGACCCTAATATGTGCAGATATTTCGATCCCTGCAAAAATCAATCCAATACTGTTTGTCAATACATCACGAGAACGAATACTTTTCAATGCCACTGTAAAGATGGTTTCTGGCAAGGATATGTCGAATGTGAAGGTAAATTCAACTTTAACAAAGGCAACAAAGAACTTATTAAATTGATTTATTATGCTTAAATAATTTAAATTGTCCGTCAGATATTGATGAATGCATGTTTGAGGTCTGCGATAACAGATCCTCCGTGTGCGAGAATTTGTTTGGTTCGTTCGAATGCGAATGTAACACTGGATTTTTCCATCTGATTAAAGACATTTGTACAAGTAGGAATTGTTTGTATTTAACATTATTAACTGATGTAATGTGTGATCATTTCTTAATAAATTTAAAACGTCCGGGTGTATCGAATCAAAGTGCAGGAGGAGTCAGGAACAGATTGGGGTTCAAATCTAACGCAAAGATAATTAAAAAATTAATTTTGGAAATAATTTTAAGTAATCCTAGTTGTAATTCCAGGATTGTAATTGTTGTTGTAATTAATTGTAATTGCTTGTTTTCCAGGAAATTCCACTGCTGAATACTACCCAAGAAAACTTGATCTGGAAATCCTTGTAATCTTTTCCACTTTATCCTTGGCACTATTTGCTCTTCTGTTGTGGTAGTATTAAAATTTGTTGGCGCTATTCTTTAAACATCAACTTAAACAGCTATAAACTTGCTATAGATAATTTTTATGATGTTAGAGCGCATGACATTTGGTTTTGTGGATGTATGTTGCTTTGTTGCTTTGCTTTTTGATTTTTGCATGCTTTTCATAATGTTCATTACATGATGCGTCGAGGGATTCGCCCATGCTGGTATTTAATAATTAATAATAATAATAATAATAATAATAATAAATACAACTTACGAAAATAAATCATTAACTTCCATAAAAATCAATCCAATTTGAATATGTTGTAATTGTTTCAATCCACTAATAATACACAACAAGCACAAAAATCTAACACTCGGTTGTCGATGAGCAACTGAAACAAACATCTTTCTGACAATGAAATGCATTTGTTCTTGTGCAGTTACGGTCGGAAAATCGATCAGTCTGAAGGTCAGTCTGAAGTCAGTTTAAGTTGACACGAAGAATGAACTCAAGTCAACAATTTTATGCGTCAAAGTCATCGTGGAGTAGAAATGAATGAAGATGGTTTTACAGGGTGCCCAGGATTTTTCAAAAAGAATCATTACAGAACAATTTAACCATGACGCTACAATTGTAATCTGTTCGGTAAAGAGGTGAAGCACGTCTGGTCTTTTTTTTCATCAGAGTTCCACTGATTTTAACTTATTTGAAACTAGAGTCGTATAACAATTAATCATAAAAAAAAAACAAACAAAAACAAAAACCAATAAATAAAATTTTTCAAGAAGTTGTTTACATTGTGCATTAGTTGGTATCAGGCGTTGTTTTTCCATAATTTTAATGTTTCTGATAGTAATAATAATAATAATAATAATAATAATAATAATAGTTGATTTATATGGCGCCATTTGCTAGGCTTGAGAGGCGCTAAAAGATACTCAGGAGACTTAGGCGGTAAGATATACTCATGAGATTTCAGAAATATTTGGCTGAGTTTGAGTTTGACCATTTACCATTTAAAATATCGAAACTTTGTTCAATTAACGAAAGTTATTATTCTATATAAATAAATATTAAATCGTTGGATGTCTCTGCTAAGGTTACTGAGTCGAGATATTGGGACTGAAAATAAAATGCCATTAATTATGAAAAATACAGACAATGTAGGGCTAAAACTTCTGTATGTTTTTTTTTTAAACTATAATAATATATTATTACATGTCTCTGAGTCAGAGACTTCTTTGTCATCTTTGCAAAGAACAACCTATAAATTAAAGTGGATCATTTAAAATCGTCGACTGATATTAAAGCAAGTTAATAAAAATAAATGAAAGAGTATATGATTCTGAATGAGATGAGTAAGAATGTGCTCCTATGACGACATGTTTAGAAAATATCGATGCCACTTTCGCTTCGTAAGGCATGCTTTTCATGATCCTGTTATCCTCATTAAGAGGTTAAACATAATTTGCTGAAAAATTGTAGAATAGGTTTTGAACGGATTATGTAAAAATAAAAATGCTAGAAAATTTAAATTAAGTAGCTTAAATGTAATCAATGCAGAGGTCTCATCAGTTAATTTAGCTGTCAGAAGTCGATTTACGATATGTCCTTCCAAGCGTGGAACACTTTCGAAGGAACTTATCGATGGAAATCTGTACAACTTAGTTCACTCTATTACTGAAAATTGCTTAAATGAAGAAATTGTGTGTGACTTAAGCGACTTTTATTACATACATTACGTTGTCGTCTTCGGGGGGGAATCCATGACTAGAGGTGAGTTTGGCAAGTTTTATGTTTAACAAAGCTTACATTTGTAAGCAGGAGCATTTCATCAGAGCCGCCGGTGGGACAGGGATAAGTTTTTGGGGCCGCCTGGTTTTTACAATCTTAAACTATTACAATCAAGACTTTTTTTGTTTGCTTTTCCATTAACAAATGAATATAACACACGCGCCCGGGATCCGAAATGTCTATCGGCGGTCCTGCACTGCATTTGTAGGAAATTAATAGGATTGGACATTCTCATGAAGAGGAAACAATGACTCTTAACTATTCAAATTGAACATAGTTTACATCATATTTATGGCGCAGGTTGGCCGAACGGGTTGCGGTAATGGCAACAGTCGTAATGTGTCGCGTTCACAACCCAGCATGCACTGCCAGGGAGTGGTTACAAATGGTAGAACGATTAGAAAGTGCCTTCACATCCTATTCGGATATACAAGGCACACAAAAGATCGGATAAATTTACATCGCCTGTGTCGAAGTTATAATTTATTGCTTCAACATAAATTAATTTGATTTTCTCGCTCGATGATTTCAGATAAAATACATTTTGGTGCCACCTTAGAAGTCACCAAAGGGACCAAAATATCAAGATCGGCATGTGGAAGATATTTAAAAAGGAATAAGTTGATGTTTAGAGGCATGACAGTCAATTGTGAAACGCCTTATGCTAGGACTAGTGCGATCTGGATTAAGTTGGGAGGGTTCAATCTTTATCTCTCTGAAATTGAAATGCACACTTTCGGTAATTAGACTAATTTTAGTAATGATTTATTTTCGATGACTCATGCCTTTTGGTCTGCAATAGCTTCAGGTAATGCCGAGGAGAGGGCAATGGTATACCGGGGTTGTTTCAGCAGTTTCTTTGCCTTAGCGAATCGCACGGTCTCCAGTTTTAAAACATGCAATGATGCGTGTACACTGGCTCTCCAAAACATGAAGAGTGTCTCGTACATTCTTGCTGCTATTAAAGTCAGTGTGGATTTGTTCAAGTATTTACTTATTTCATTCATTATCAAACCACATGCAGCGAAAAGGCAGCCTTGATTTTATTTTCTATGATTCTATTTTAAGCAAGTTATTCAACTAAATAGTTAGTGCAAGTTAATCAACGAAACTTGATTGGCAGATAAAAATAAACATTATTTTACTGACTATTACCAAAATTACCACATCATACCACATCATACATTATCATTAAAATAGAAGCTACGACAATGTAACATTTCAGGGAGATGTATGTTACTGTGGAAACACTGTTGATGTAAACACTGAACTTTCGGAGGAACGTTGCGACAGGACTTGCGACGATAAGGATCACAAATGTGGTGGAGCTGATGCATATTCTGTCTACCTCAGTTAGAACTAAATTGAATTATTCGTAAAATCTTAATAGCACAATCTGAGATGTCGTGAAAACATTGAACAATAACGAAGTAATACAGCGCAGGTTCAGCTGCCTTATCTCAAGGACTGTGTCAAAGGAAATCATCAAAGTCTGCAACAGAGTAAAGACATGACCGTCACCAAATGTCTCGAATTGTGTGATAAATATCATTTTGCTTTGCTAATGGTAAATTCTTGAAGCTTTTTAGTTTTTATAATTGATTTCTGCAATGTTTCAGTTTCATTAACCGTTTCCAATTACATTTAAGTCATTTTTCCAAATAAATAAATACTTATCTTGGCGCCTTGTGAGTGCCTTGTAGAACTCGTGTCATCTAACTCAAAAGATATTTACTACAAGATATTTGAAAGTACTCAATCTTTGTTTTACTAAGTTTATTATATTAAGAATATCCCAACAGTTTGTATGAATCGAGCAACCATTACTTAACTCTAATTCGTCTTCCAAGAATGGCAGCCATTGTGCATGTGTCAATGAAACTGCAGAAATCACGTTAATAAGTCTTGACTTCTGTAACACTCCGTGTTCTGGAGATCCAAATAGTTACTGTGGTGGAACTAATCGCTGGTCTATCTACGGAAGTAAGACCATCGTCCAAACTTTCAGTTGAATATTTGACTTTCAATGCCACATCTATCTGTGACTCAGCCTGCTTGAACAAACTCCAAGACGCAATGCCATGTTCGAAGTTGTTTCACTGTTCACGATTTTGGGATGAATTTGGGATTTGTCATGGTGGCTGCCGGGAAGGTTACATCGGTGAACATTGCATTGAGAGAGGCAGGTTACTTAAAAAAAATATTATTCGAATAAGTCCTGAAATTGGAACAATGCAGTTCATTTTTTTTAGTAAACTACTGTAACATCTTTCTCATTTAATAAGCCATGAATTCATTCTAGATTACTATTTAATTTGAATTAATACTCTTTAGCATTATCAATATCGAAGATTATTATGTATTATGTTGTGCAAATTATTGTAATATGCTAATGTTTAATATTACAAATATAATATAATAACACATTATTGCATGTAATTATCTGATTATATTTCCTTTCAATAACTTGATAATAATAAGTAAATTTTACATAAATATAAGTCTGGTTATATTTTTATAACTTAATAATAATAAGTGGACATTTCGACTTAAAGCATATGCTTTATTTATTATTATCATATTATTATATCAGTTATTTTGAGTGCAAGTTTGAAATCATTTAAATCATTTAAGAGTAAATATTATAATTGTAGAATTAAAGTTGAAAATAGGAGCCCCGGACATATGTGCAGATACCGATCTTTGCAAAAGTAAATCAAATTCCTTCTGCGATCACAACCGGTTGTCCAAGTCGTACGTTTGCGTCTGCAAGGAAGGTTATTCGGATATGGTGACCTGGAATAAATGCCAAGGTGAGGAGCTTGTACAGTTAATGAAAATTGAATTAAGTTAAATTGCGACTATTGTAAATCCATATTCTTTGAAAATTGCATAAAACAGATATCGATGAATGCGAGTATGATCCCTGCGATAATAAAACAACGGTTTGCCAAAACCAGGTAGGATCGTTCGCATGCACTTGCAAGTCGGGTTTCCGGCAATTAACTGCCCACGTCTGTGAAGGTGTTTTGGTTTAACAATTAATTTATTAAACAATTAATTTATTCGCAATCACCATATAATTCAATCAATAGAATTATTGCTTACTTGAATGTTACATTGAGTCTGTAAAGTGCGCGTTAATAATGTCAAAAAACGTTTTAAATAATATCTTAAATAAGCATAAATTGATTTAAACTTGTTAAATTATCTGTAAAACGTAATCCTAGTGATCCATACGATCAACTTTTGTCTTTTCTCGAAGCCATGAATGGGAAACGATTTGCATTCGATTTTTCATTAACAAGTAACTCTTGAAAACTTGTCGAAATAGAATACTGACAATATTTCGAATGTTTGATTACAATTAAAAAAGAAATTATGAGCAGTTTAACTTTCTAGTTTAAAATTTATAGATTCAGATGAAAGGACTTCTACTGGGCACACAACTCATTACGAAACCCAACCCGAAACCCAGCAAAGCTCAACTCATCCATTGGCAAACGTCACTCAACTACTCACAAAAATCTCTCATTCACCTCTGTCCAGTCATCCATTTCTTAATCAATCAAACTCTTTATGCGATTACAATGAGCGTTCCAATGAATGCTTTTGCAAAGATGGATACTGGAAGAATGAAAATAACAGCTGCGAAGGTGATGAAACTCATCATGTTTTGTTGCAATATTGCTTTCAAAATATAATTGTTTGTGTCTTATCCAATTACTTATTACTTTTAAAATTTCAAATAGATATTGATGAATGCTTTTATGAGGCATGCAACAACAAAACCTCCACATGTGAAAATAGAATGGGTTCCTTCACTTGTAACTGCAACAAATATTACTTCCAAATAACATCAGACGTGTGCATCAGTAAGACTTTCATCGTTACTATACTTTATTGTTCAAATTGTGTGTTGTCTTGTCAAATAAATCTCCAATTTACGAATATTTATTAATTTCAAGCAGATAATATTAGATAAGTGATCTTGTAAGAGACTTTATATAATTTTGAATATTTCAATGAATTGATTTCATGTGAATTGTTACAATAAACCTCCTTTTGGATATAAATTTGCGATAAAAAAAGTTATGTTAATAAATAAAATAATAATTTATTATTATTAATAATTAGATACATAAATTGAATTTGCGTTGTTGAATTATTATTATTTTCAAAAAATAATAACTTTATTCATTACCAGCAAATGCAACTGCAGAGTATCGTGGTTTGTCGGATAAATCGATTTTCAACATCGTAATTGTTTGCCTTTTAATATTAAATTTTTTAACAGTCTTGGGGTTGGTGTTCTTTGGCTTTAAAATATGTTATTTTGTTAACCTCAAATTTTTTAAATTTCATTTCGAAAATGCGATAAATTATTCTTATCCAAAAAGTCGAAAAAATAGTTATTGAAAAATTTTAAAGTTTAAATAATAAAATAATTGATTTTGTAAATAATCATTCCTTTAATTCCACTTCTTTGATACCATTCGATAAATGCATTCAATTAATACATCCAATGCCATTAAAAATAATTTGTGCGTTGGACTAAATAACAACTGTAATTATAAATACCGTGTCGACAAACACAATCATCATCATCATCATCATCACCATCATCATCATCATCATCATCATCATCATCATCATCATCATCATCATCATCATCATCATCACCATCATCGACCTCAGTTGTTGTGGTTGTGTTGTGTTNCATCATCATCATCATGGATGAGCCATCTTTATTGGTGTTGTCATCCTCATCATCATCACCACCAGCTTTAAGCATGTGCCGCGATCACGTCCGCTCGCACACGTCCCTGAAGTCTGGAAATGGTCGCAAGGAAAATAAAGTTTTGTCGATGAAGACGGGCTTAACATGGAAAGCAATTTGTTGGCATTTAACCGACTCGGTATATGTTCATACATTCGTCTACATTGCTACCGGACCTTCTGACCCCGTGCTCTTTTGACCTTCAACCTCCCGGCCTCGTCCTTTATTCGTTCGTTCCTTGCTCGTACCTTTCCGTCCTTCCGTTTGCAGCGACCCTCGTAATTGGAGCACCTGAGGAATCTGCTAATACAGGTGATCTGATTAGGAATGACCTCGTGGGACAAGTGCATTCTGTGAGGCCAGATGTTTCTGCAAAAAAGCATGTTATGCTTGTGCATTCATTCACTGTATGTTGTTGTTATTGTTATGAGCTGTATGTTGTTGTGTTCATGCAACATCTTGAGATGTTCATGCAACACAACATTGCACTGTAAATTATTAAAGACTAACGTATTTCCTAATCAATCAGCCAATCAATATGTTTTGTTTTAATAATAATAATAATAATAATAATAATAATAATAATAATGATAATAATAATAACAACAACAATAATAATGGTAATATTAATATCTGTGATAACTATAATTACAGGAATGAGTCACTACTATGTCTCAAGTTATTCGGAATAACCGCTTAATTTACATGACATATTATTATTATTATTATTATTATTATTATTATTATTGTTATTATTATTATTATTATTGTTATTGTTATTGTTATTATTATTATTATTATTATTATTATTATTATTATTATTATTATTATCATCATCTTCATCGTCATCATCATCATCATCGTCATCATTATTACTATCATCATTAATATTATTATTTAAATTTGAAACATCTCAAAAAGCTTCTAATGGATTGCAAATTACGAATTCAACTGAATAAATAATCTTTATCAGATTTTTTTTTTGTTTCCGATGCACGAACTTTTATTGTAAATGATGATTTTCAACTCAAAGTGAGGTCGAAAGTTTAGGATTTTTGAAGTTCAAGGAAGTACGAATGAAAAAAAATATCGACATTTCGATATATTTCATCTCCCCGAATCAAAATCCCGCTGTGACGTCTTTGACATTTTCAGATAATTATTATGTTTATTATTATTATTATTATTTACTTTTAAAAGTACACGATAAATACAAACGTTATTGCAATATTTATAACATTTATAACAAAAATATCAATATTATTGTGATTAATATTATTATGATTATTATGATTAATATAATTTGAACAGCAACAGTAATAAAAACTATTTAACAACTAAAACATAACATTATTTACTTCATAACTTCACACATATTCAATCCAGGCTACCTGAGGGAGGCTTCTTGTTCCTTCAGAGGTACATCGACGACGCCATCATCACCGCGTTGGTCAGACACACCCCCCTATATGATCCAAGGTACGACCCCTTTGACAACACCCAGCTCAAAATGTTCCCCTACACCAACTACAAGGCTGACGAATTCATTGACATCATAAGGACTTACTTGCCGCTCTTCATCATCATATCTTTCCTCATCAACGCTACAATAATAGCCAAGGAGGTGACCCTGGAGAAGGAGAACAAACTAAAGGTGACTGATGAGGGAACGTTGGATGGATGGATAGATGGATGGATGGATGGATGGATGGAAGGATGGATGGATGGATGGATGGATGGTGGATGGATGTTTGGATGGATGGATGGACCGAGGAGTGCAATCACGACCCCAAGCCCAGCTCTAACCCTATCCCTCCTCCTGTCCCTATTCCTGTCTCTATTCCTAACCCTATCCATATCCCTAACCCTGACCCTTGCATTATAATACTAATGGATGGATGCATGGATGGTTTCGCTTATACTGAAGTATAGTAAATCACTGTCATCATCATCATCCTTTTCCTCCTCCTCCTCCTCATCATCATCATCATCGTCGTCGTCGTCGTCATCATCATCATCATCATTATCGTCATCGTCATCGTCATCGTCATCGTCATCATCATCATCATCATCATCATCATCACCTTCATCCTTGTTAATTGATTTCAGTTATGGATGGAATATCGAAGAAACTGACGCATTCTAAAATCTTTAGGAATAAATCAGGTCATTGAACAATACTTTGTTATTTTTGTTGCTATGGCAACTGCAGGACAAATGATAACATTATCCGCTGAAGATTAAATTGGTTTTTTCGTTGTTAATTAAAAAAAAAAATACTATGAATCATCGCAATAAATTTAATTTTTAATTATTTAGCTTCTTTGTTTTAACAAATGCTGTTTATAAAGAATATGTAATTGAAAGATTGTCTGCTGCAACTTGGTTAGGAAGGAGGAAAATTGGGTCACCAGAGTCACCTGTCTTCAAGCAATCATGTGACAATCGGCTCAATGGAAGATTTTACCAGGAATGTCGATGTCTTTCTTCGGGCTTTTTTTAAAAATTGTTGGCTGCGAAATGAAACAAAAAAACAAAAGTGAAACACAAACTCTTGCAATATTGTCTTGCTAACACCTCTTCAGAATACCAATTTATTGCATGAAAAGGATTTCGTTTTACGAATTAAATTATCCTTGCAATAAAAGTTAGGTGAAACTTTAGTGATTGCATTTTGTTATCCTAGTGTCGTGCAATTACCGTGTTTTACAAACAATTCTATTTTCAAACTCTCTTTTCATTACCTTAATAAAAACATATATTTAACAAATACGTTCAATATTAAGGAAGACGTGCGACGAATGAACAAGAAGAAAGCTATAAAACCATTTGACATGATATAATTGACATTAGCTAATTGAGGAAGGAATTTTCTTGAGATCCCATTTTCAAGCAGTATTTTTTCACTTACTAGTCACTTACCATGTTCTATGGCCCAAGCTTTATTACAATGCTTTTTTAAGACCTCCTAAGTCTAAAAATACCAGAGCCACATAAATGAAAATGCTGAAATTCATTTGAATTCTTTTGCATGCATTGTTGCTAGGGGGCTGTTTTGACGCTTTTTGTTTGTTTTAAAAACAATACAACCGGATAAAGACGATGCGTTTCATAGTCTGGATGACACTATTAAAAGGTGCAAAGCATCAAAACATGAATAGTTCTCTTGAGCTACTTAATATCTCTCAGATGATATTTACTGTTTAATGTACCCATAATTTTCTGCAGAAATAACATGCGTCAATGTGATCTTGAAGCAAAAGTTAACTTCTTGTTTTAATGAGTACAGCTCGGTAGAAGTAGTCGATGGTAATCGATTTAGACTAGCAAGTACAATTGAGCAACTGTGTCCTGACGGGTATTTGTCGTATGAATTCGACGGATTCTACTACATTCATTCTGTGGTGCTGTTCGGTGGACATTTCCTAATAAGCGGTTTTTTTATGGAATTAAATTTCCGTGATTTTCTAACCATTGACATGACAATTTGCTATATGAATGATCATAATCTTACTATAACATCATTAGTAATATTATTAAGGTACGCTTTGCATCATCGCCACCATTGTTATTGTAATCATCATTTGTTCGTTCATGCATTTCCAACAAATGCAGATATCATAAGATTCGGGAGTAACTTCTTTGTCAGTTCTCTCAGCGACTCTGAGGTCCCTTGTGGTCAATTCGTAATGAAAAGGAACGTTGTCTTTCAAGGAATGAGAGTGAACTGCGAATCGCCTACAATGGCTGCCAACAAAATTAGACTCAAATTCACAAAGACACCATTTTATCTGGCAGAATTAGAGGTGCTCACTTTGGGTATGTAAGACACGTGCTTTTTACACTTATTTAAAATTGTATATTTAAAAATTATTTGGAGATGTTAATGTTATTGTAATTATTACGATTATTATTTATTAATTACCAGTACTGGCGAACCCCCGGCCGGGTCACGCAATGCACAATAAAAAAAAAAGCAAACTTTTAAAATTATAAATGATAAAGAAAGTATTTCTAGGCCACAAAAATGTTCATTTGCACAATTTACAAGAACCACATGAAAGGAGATATTTGCTTGCAAATGGCGATTTACTTAATTTTTGAAAATTTCAGCTATATATGCTAATTTATTTAGAAGGGATCCACAAAAAATGATTATGTCGTAATATTTCTAGTCCTGCAGTTGTTTGGTGATCCCCTGCATACTTGCAGTATTTAACATAGATAAGTGGGATAAGATTATTAACATACTCTTATTAAAGATGGCTTTATGAGAAATTTGAGAGAAAAATAATATGAAAGTGACTGAACAAAAAATTCATTTATTGCATTTTAGCTTCTGGAAAACCTAGTGAAGTAGTAATGATTTACCGTGGATGTTTCAATAAATTTACAGTCGAGGAGAAGACGATTCTCAAAGAGTTACAATTGTGTGGAAAATACTGTTTGAACAAATATTTTACTTATAGTGCTGCAAAGGTTTATAAATGCAATTTAAATCACAATAATGCCTAACATAGATAAATGAGATAAGTCTATGTCTAGTAATACGGATACTTTCCTCTGAAGTTTTACGTAATACTTATTATTGCAATACCAACCTGCTTAACATTTTATGTTTTCTGGGATTATCAATCTTAATAATATCGTGTGAGAAACTAACTTTCTTAAACCAGTTTGATTTAACAAACTCCAAATTGACAATAACACTAGAACTAGTTATTCGACGGACCTCTCAATCGATTGGAAGAGAAATATTATATCAATAAGAATCTCGTTCAAAATATCTGTTCAGCGGCCTAGCTAGGGAGAGTGGGAGACGGACGACCCGGGAGCATTGCTTAGGGGTAACGCCAAATTGATAATGTTTAGCAGGGAGAGGTGCACCAAATTATGATAATTGGATAGACCAGAACGTTAATTTGAATTAAAATCATAGTTGAAATAATAAACTAAATGATATCACTATGAAAATAACTGAGAAGAAGTATTTGATATCTGTTATGTTTAATTAAGGGAGAAATATGTTACTGCGGATATGACATTGATGTGGTCGACATGAAACCAGAAGCACAATGCAACACTCCATGTATTTCTTCCGAATACAGTTGTGGGGGAAACAAAACATATTCCGTATTTTTAGGTTGGATATTAATTTCCAATGGGAACATTTAATTGGAACATTTACTTCTACTGGGACTGATTTGAGTCCTGTAGCTTCTGACCATATAAATTTATCCACGTTATTATTGTTGTTATTATTATTATCATTATTATTAATATTTTCCGACCAAAATCATCTTGAAATGAAGCAATCAGTCCGAAAAAAGAACCGCATCCAAAAAATGTAAAGTCTCCTGACACAGCTCGGGATCTCCGCGGGACTATGAAAATGAAATGAACTTAATTAAGTAACTGAAACTCTACATGCACAAGTCATCATAAATCAAAATCGATCGAAAATCACTCAAAGGACAAAAAAAATTTTGTTATGCAAATTTAATTTAACTGTTCTTCCTTTGCAAGCAATGGCATAGAAGGCCCTAAGATGTCCCCTGATCCGTAAGACGAACTTGTTGATTCCTCCCTTCTGAGTTGACTTCTTTAATTTGTCTGCAAACAATTTCTTGCAATCCTCCCTGTATTTATTGGACAAATCAAGGTTCAGGATAACTTTACTCATGCTTTCACTATCTTTCAACCTGCGCTGCTGCAGAACCATGTTCTTGGTACTTTGGTTGTCAAACTTTACCGGAACAGAATTGTTTTTGAAGCATTTTGATCTTGCTTACCAATTCTGAATATTTATTGAATATTTCTTTAATGGAGAGAATTCTTTAACCATTTTTTTTATTTGTGAATTTTTTCAGGAGCTTGATACAAGTTCTTTGTCTTTAGACTTTGAATTGGTAACATATTCTTTTAAATTGTAAATTACGATGTTATTCCGTCTGTCATTGTTCATTCCCAAATTTGTTCTTGCGTCTGCCACTGAGCCCTGCTCCTTTCCAACGTCTCAGATGAGGGTGTCTACGTTATTTTTAAACAAGCAGACCAGTGGTTAGTTTTCAATTTGTTTTCATCGAGCTTTTGGATTGAAGCTTTGTTTACTTCCTTCGGATTTTCCTGAAGTTCCTCTATTTGCTTCGCCTGTTCTTTGATTGCTTCAACCAATTTATCAGTTGACCTGATAATCATTTTTAGTTCTTTGACATCGTCAGTCAAGTTTTTGAATTTTTCTTTTGAAACATTTGCATTTTCTTCTTCAAATTTCTTCAGGCAATCCTCATTTTCTTTCAACAAACTTTCACACAAATGAAAACCGAGAAGTTCGGCCGCAATTTTAAATTCAGAATTGGCCTCTTTCGCACTTCTCTGTCTCGGCATATTTATTCCGTTTGAAACACACGAGAAATGTTCACTGAAGATTCAATTAGCTACATTTAAAGACTGAAATGAATGATAACTGTTTAGTGAATGCAAATTTTTAATGATTTCAAGCCGGAACAATTTCTTTACACGAGCGATCAATAATTATCATTTTCTTTATATTTTAAGGATATCCAATAATTTGTAAACAATTCAAAAATTTGAAAAACAAATTTATTGCTGTTTTGAGGAGATTTGTAAACTGCTTATAAAACTTTAAACAATTCAGTGCAAGTTCAGCTGCCCCATTACAAGGGGTGTGTAAATGCAAGTCATTCGATTGATGAACAAAGTGGTGATATGACCGTCGTCAAATGCCTTCAAATATGCGAAAGCAGTTACTTCGCGACACTAAAAGTATGCTTCTAAATGCCAAATCCTTATTAAATATAATTTAACATCATATTTCTTTACAATATATTCTTTAAGAAATTCTATGAAATTCAAATACCTTACTTGAACTACTTAAAAGAATGGCAATTCCTGTGCCTGCATCAGTGACAATTCCAAGTTCTCATTTGTAAGGTTTGAGTTGTGCAACACTCCATGTTCTGGAGATCCCAATAGTTACTGTGGTGGAACTAATCTCTGGTCTGTCTACGGAAGTAAGATTCACAGAATATAATTCATCACAATTTGACAACATATCGTAAATTAAATCCACATCACTTCTTGTATCTGAAAAAATTCAGCTTGCTTCAACAATAATCCGCCAACATTACCATGTTCAAAGTTATTTCATTGCGCTCGATCGTGGGATGAATACGGAGTTTGCAAAGGTGGTTGTAAAGAAAATTACTTCGGTCAACACTGCATTGAGAGAAGTAACCTTCCAAATCTTCCAAATGAGCTTATTTCAAGGAATTACTTGTGGTTGATGCCACAGATTCACATTGAATATTAATGAATGTGACGATATGTGTAATAATTGAAGAGAATTAATTGTACGATAAAATAAAAGCGACTTTAAATGACTTTAGTATCGCAAGACTTTGAAATTGTTGGCTGTGTGAGTCCGGATCTATGCAGATATGAAATGAATACCATGTGCCTTTACAACTCAATTCATCGCAAACACGACTGTGTGTGCATCGACGGTTACTGGGATGTTGAGATAAGTAATCTTTGCGTGGGTAATTTTTAAAAAAAATTTTGGGTGAATGATTGTCAAAGAAAAACAACATTTACGTACTGCACAATTAATTTATTATTCACAGAGTTTATTAGTTTTCCAATGCATTACACGACTAATTAAACTAACTAGTTAGATTACTTATTAGTGTCATTTAGTCAAATATATTTTTCAAAAATAACGACTAAATATACCTAGTAATGACATCAAATTTATGTAGCATCATATAATTATTTCCAGATATTGATGAATGCATATTTGATTCATGCATTGGAAGGTCCACAACATGCGAAAACACCTTAGGTTCTTATAAATGCAAATGTAAAACAGGTTTCCAGCTAAATGGACTAACATGCCAAAGTAGAAATACATTGATGTTAAGCATTTCTTATCAATTTATTGATTTTATCAATTTTCCATTGCTGGGGATGAAGATATTAATGGTTGAAGGTAGTGGTGCGGAAAATGGGAAGTAAGAAATAAAATCTTATTTAATGCACACTTGAAAGGATAAGTTGCTGCCTATTTATTATTGAAATAGAATACTAAAAATGTACAAAACTTATCTTATATTTTATTTTCTGAAAGCCCACAATTGAATAAAACATCAAGTCAATCAAACTTGAATCTAAAATCAATTAATTAAAAGCTCACGATTGTTAATACTGGACGCAGCAACATAGAACATGGTTGATTTAAATAAATATTAATTCAATGTTTGTTCCGAAATTTATAGAAATAGTTGATACTTCAACTGGGCAAACAACTCCTTATGAAATGCAACCCGGTAGCCATCACAGCTCAACTCATCCATTGGCAAATGTCACTCATCCACTCACAAAAATCTCTCATTCACCTCTGTCCAGTCACCCATTTCTTAATCAATCAAACTCTTTATGCGATTACAATGACCTTTCCAATGAATGCTTTTGCAAAGATGGATACTGGAAGAATGAAAATAACAGCTGCGAAGGTGATGAAACTCATCATGTTTTGTTGCAACATTGCTTTCAAAATATAATTGTTTGTATCTTATCCAATTACTTATTACTTTTAAAATTTCAAATAGATATTGATGAATGCTTTTACTATGCGTGCAATAACAAAACTTCCACTTGTGTTAATGTCATGGGATCCTTCACGTGCAACTGTAAAAGAGGTTACTTCCAAATAACAGAAGACGTGTGCATAAGTAAGACTTTCATTATTATTATTATTATTATTATTATTATTATTGTTGCACATTTTTAGCGAAATTATGAAATTACATTTCTTAATAAATATAATCTCCAATTTGCAAGGATATGTACATTTCAATGAGATACATGAAATAGTTGAACGTAAATAATGACTTTGTTGTTGCTTATTTCAAAGTTAGATTACACGCGTTGATATCGTTTTGATAGATGTGTGTATTGATGATTGATAGTTATCAATTTGGCGATTATTAAGTTTAAACAATCGGATTTGAGTATTTGGACATTACAAACCGAAAACTACTTTATCGTTTACCAGCAAATGCGACTGAAGTGTTCCCTAGCATATCATATAGATCGATCCTCAACATCCTGGTTGCTTGTTTTGTAATGACAAATTTTGTGATTTTGTTGTGGTTGGTGTAATCAATTTTTAATACCTTTTCTTTAGAATTAATTTACAAATAGAAAATTACTGCTAAAACACTTCTATTATTGACTTAAAAGAGGTATCGCTACATCGAGTTCTATGTCCCAGCATCTTAAAGTCTTGAATAAAATTGGAGTTAAAAGCATAGAGAAATAAAATCAGAAAGTGATATTAACTCAAAATGATAAAAGAAAAAGATTGGAAAATGATTGGCCAATTTTGAAAGTAAAAGTAATGCAAGGAAAATATTTCTTCCAAAGAAATCAACGTGTAGTGGTTAACTACTGGAAATTTCATTTGGAAGTTAATAAACACAATAATAATTTCCCCGGGAATTAGGAAAAGAAGCACCGAATATTACATTAAAATGCTAACGAGTAATAATATTTTATATTAATAGTAATATTAATAGTAATAATAATATAAATAATTGTTTCGTGAATCCCACTTTATTCACCCTTTAACAAATTTTTTCAATTAGCGATGCACCCTTTTCCATTGCAAGCAATTTGAGCTTCCGACTAAATAAATACCTAGAATTATAACAACTGCGTTCATGTCGAATCGATTCAAATACATTTCTTCCTTATCAACTGATTATATTTCAGTTATGGATGGACCATCGACGCTTCTGACGTATTACTAAATAGTCAAGAATGAAGAATGATTTAGAGGCAAGCAGTTCAAAAAATGCTTGCCGCAAATCAACAATTCTTTGTGCTGTTCTGAGCATCCTCTGCATCCGTGAAATAACTTTATTGATACCTGCTATGAAAAATACTTTTTTTTCATGGGTAATAAAAATTAATCAACCATCGTAGTTTCAATTTCAAAAACAATCTGAGAAAATTAATTTTTATAAAAAAAAAAAACTGAATTGATAATAAAATTTATTTGACAGGACGTATTTAATATATACCAGTATTAAAACGGATACAGAATGTAAATAGAGCTATAGTTAGACATATTTTAGACAGCATCCAAATTATCAGTTCTCCAATAACTTGTGTAACAGGAATTAGCACAGATAAACTTCAGTCCATAACCAGATTAGGATGGATTACTTCTGAAACAATCTGAACAAACCAATTCCACAAAATGATATTTAAAATTTGTAACGTGAAATGTGATTTACATAACATGTTTTTCTTCTTATTAGATGTGAAAACAGTAAAAACGGTTTTTAAATTTTAATAAAATCATGGAATGTTATTTCCCGTCACTTACATTAATTCAATTCATTCGGAACTAAATTATTTATTAAATGATATTTTAGTAGTTTTCGTCAAGTCAAGTCGTCAAGTGCAACAGTAATTTTTCTCTTCAACAAGAACAAACATTTTTATTAATAATCTTCCGAAAACCTCTTGTTAAAAACTCTTAAACATTTGTACAATGACGCCATATTTTGTAAACAATGTTAGTAGTCGAGTGTCGAGCGATGATGCTTGTTATCGTCCTGTTGTCTTTAATAAAAGGTTTAATGAAAGAAATAGCAAGTGAATTATTTGAAGTACCTGTTCGTTAAATTTGTGTCTTTTCTATTTCCAGAAACAGCTGGGATTTCGAAAGCGGTCAATATAGCTGGGAAAGCTGGCTTAATAATTTGTAACTCAGATTATTCTTCCAGTCAGAATTTTGATAACAATTTGTATCAAGTGGCCGAGACCCTCGGAAATACCTGCCAAGAAGCACATATTTCATTACAATTCATTTTGAGTTATTTCGTGCATTATGTGATCATATTTGGAGGAGAATCCATTGAAGAAAGTATTTTTTGATGTTGTTTTCACATTGAAATAATTTTCAAACGTTGTTACTTCAGTGGTTTTATTGAATTAAACTTTTGGACTTGAGAAAGTAATTTATTACTATGAGCAAAATGTTCAAGAAAAATAATTTTCCCAATAAAAATTATTCTTATTCTGCTTATTCTGGATGGGCTCTTATCTTTGTATGGCTGGAATAACTAAGAAAATTAGTTACATATTTCCTTTCAATAAAAATGCCCATTTGTGCACATATTTTTATTTATTTATTATTATATTCTTTTTTTTTCGAAAATAAATTTCCATATTTTTCTCGGGTGAAGAACGCAATGGCATTTTCAAAGATGGTTTGGACTTTGGGAATACCAAAACATAAATACTTTTTTCTGACAATTTTGAGCATGGTTTGTTTGCGAATTTTAAAATCTAATTTAATCCAGTCTAAGCAGGGTTGAGTCGGAGAAAATCCCACCCGCGGGATAAATGGTCATGTTCATGGTCATGGGGTTTTCAGGATTTTTAGATATTTACAGAGTTTTAATTTTCAAAGTATTTAGTTTTAAAAATAAGGCAAAATCTTTTCTTTCAAAGGTTCGTATTTCTCAAATTTATAAAAACATTTTACAGTCAGAAATTCTTAGTTCAGACACATTACATGTATTTAGTTTTAAAGTCTTGCATTAGTAGTCTCCAGATTGGTCTTCCCCTTCCACTTCCAGATCTTCAACTTCACTGACCATTGAGAAGACCTGCCAGACAGCACTTGCTTTCCGACCTCTGCTCTTGTTCACTGCTTTTCAGTTTTTCGCGTGTTTACTATTTTACTTTCAACTTTCTAGTAATGACTAATGATAATCTGATTGCTGTTGAGCTTTATATATCAGAAGAGAAGTCTAGAAAGTATATTCTATCATGTTCAAGAATGTTCTGGAACATTGTAGAACATCCTAGAAATGTTCTATGAATTAATAGAACTTCCTAGAAATTGTTAGAACTTGTAAAAATTTCTAGAATTTTCTTAACAGTACCTATTTATAAAAAATGCCTTGTCTGGCTTGTAAATTTAAGGCGCATAAAAATCCCGTTAAAAATACCGAAAATCCCGCGCGGACGGGATAAATGGTCATAAATCAATTTTATCCCAAACCTAAGACTGGATCACAGAAGCTATTCAGTGACTCGAAATTTTCTAAGAAGTTCTTAGCTTTGACAATTTTTGAAAATGTTTACTTTAGGCAAAATTGTCGTGGTCGTGAAACATTTTTAGTCTTTCAATTTCTAGTCCTGTCATTTAGACGCTGAGGACATTTTAATGTCAAGCAAAAGATGTAAATTGTAATTCATACGCTAATCTGATTTATTTTGATTGTTCTCAATTATTGAGGGAGTTGTAATTGATTGTTATGCAATGTCATGGAAAAAGCATAGTTATAAGAATTTTATATTTTAAGAATTTATTTAAAATTGTAAATCGAATTACATCAAACGTTCATTTCACTTCATAGATAAGATACATTTGGGTGGCAATTTCCACATCTATATACCAGAAGGCCAAGAATGTGGTAAATATTTCAAAAGGACTAGAGCATTTTTTCGGGGCATGAGAGTGAATTGTGAGTCGGCATACAGCATGCACAGTAACTTCTACATTAGTATGAAAACCCTTCCTTTTTATTTGGCTGAAATCGAAATTTACACTTTGGGTAACTGGCAAATCTTCAGTTGTAATTCATCTTCATTCGCATAATGTCATGATTTAAATCAGCCTCCGGAAAAGCAGTTGAGGCTCCAATTATCCACAGAGGTTGTTTTAGCGGATTTACTTCAATAGGAACCCCACAGAGCAACATTAAAGTTTGTGGGTGGTTTTGCAGAAAAAGGGAATTTATATATTTTGCTTTCAAAGTTAGAAATTTTGTGTTTGCTATGCTTGAGTAAGAGTTAGAATTTAGAAATTAATAACTTGTTCCCGATGATACTGAAGTGTGATTGAAGTTTCAGATGGAGTCGCCGGAGGAGAGGGCAGGGTGGGCAAGTGCCCAGGGGCCCGGCAATTTTTTGGCCTCGCCAGGGTCTTAAAATGTTATAATGAGTTATGCAAAGTTTATAATTTATGTCTATACAATAATGTGACTGCCATGTCTTGTCAACTGCAATGATAAAAACTAAAGAAAAAATACTTTCTGATAGGGACCATTTCTTCAGATTCTTGACTCTCCTCTAGCGATTATCTGTCTTATTTAATGGAGCTGGATTGAAAAGCATCTCATAACTCAAGAGTTATCGAAATAAAATGTATTTTAAACGAAGAAAAACAAAATAAAATAAAGCAAAACACAATCGATTTATATCCCGCCCCACACGCTAACTCAAACTCGTCTGCTTTCTTCACTCAAGCTACATCAACTTCCACTCGCTCTCTCGCTCTAACTGCTGCGCAGCCTCTCCCTCTGTTTTTATTTTTTTTATTTTATTAAAGTCCCTTGTATAACTGAGATGATTTGGACTTGTTAGTCAGTGATATCGATAACAAAAAAAAATTGTTAGAAGAATAAACATATTTTAAAAGTCAGTTTTAAAATATGTTTGATTAAAATAATGCATATTATTTAATTAATAGTGTCCGCTTTTCACAAACCCATCTGTATCATATGAAGTCCATAATTGCTGGATTGTTTAGCATGGGATTATCTCGGTTAGATTTGTTTTAAGGCGTATTTTTTCTCTCAGGACTGATTGGGCCGAACATTCCATGATGAAGTGAAAGACAGTTTCAACCTCCTGAGTGCAAACTTCACATTTGGATGGCGCTTCATAAGAAACAAGCACCGATTCAGAGCACAGTTTCCAAGACGGAGTCTGGAGATTAGGGTCTCCTTCCTCCTTGAGACACATTGGAATTTGCTCTTCGTCGATGCAAGTTTCTCTATTGTCTTGTAATGGAGCTTGGATGATGTTGCGGGCTACAGACCTTTTGACATCCTTGATAGACGCTGGAATCCATCTGCTTATCTGCTCCCTGGTAGTGGCGGTTTTTGCTAGAGTATCAACCTTTTCATTGACAAGAATTCCAATATGGGCAGGAACCCAGGCGAGAGTGACTTTTCTTCCTTCTTGAATTTCTGAAATCAGAGAGAGTTTTTTAGATGTCTCGATCGTTATAGTTGCAATCCTTTAGTGCCTGTACGGCGCTAAGAGAATAGCTGAAAATGACTACATTGAAGTTCTCCATTGATAGGAGTCCTTCACATGGTAAAATTAAAAAAAAAAAGTAAACAGTCCTCAATACTTGCTAGTTCGGTCGAACTTATGCAGTTGTGACTTGACGTCCTAGGCTGATATCGACTTGCTTCGCTGGAATGAATATTCCAATTCCGGTCCTGTCATCCAAGGTCTTGGAGGCGTCTTTGTAGCAGAGAAGGTTTCCTTGGAGATCCTCGATTTTCTCCCTTGCAATGAGCATCCTCAGAGGGAGTCGGCTGCTACGGAGAGGTTCGAGGTGTCGATCTCTGGCATCTTCAGTTTCTAAGGGGAAGTTGTTGGAGCCTCCTCTACAATGTCTCTTAGAGATCTCTCGGAAGAAGGGATTGTCACTCAATTGTCTCTGGAATGGAGATTCCTTTTTTCTTCATCATGAGGTTTGCCATGAGCTTCTCGACGCAGGTCTAGAGAAAGCTCACTGCATTCCACTAGCAGAGACGAGGCACTCGCTCCCTTCATGCCACCATAACAGATCTTCAATGCTTGATACTGGATCTTGTTACAGACGTCCTTGATGTGTTTGCACCCTCGGTCATTCACTTCGCAGCCTTAGTCAAGGAGAGAGCGGATGGTGACCCTGTGGACTTGTAACAGGCTGGATTTGTTTGCATCCCTTGAGCTCCCCGAAATGGCTCTAAGTGCGTTGAGGCGTTTGATGCAACGGATTCTGACAGCTTCTGCCTGAGCAGACCAATTTAGTCTTGCATCTAGGATAATACCTAAGAAGGTGGCCGTCGGAGAGGATTATTTCCTTGCCGATACGAAGTCTGATATTGGCCTCGCTCCCCTTGACCCTGCTATTGGTAAATAAAACTGCTTGTGATTTAGACGCTGAGGTCTTGAAACCATTAGCAGATTTAAACTTAGCCGTGTCGTTGAGTTGTTTCTGTGTGCGAATTGTCATTGCTCGTGAGGAGAGGATTATTTCCTTCATTCCTTCATTCGTCATTCCAACGCGCGGCGTCACGCAGACGATTAAAACACATCAAACAGCTCCATCACGCACGCACATACATCCGCGCCATAAAATAATTCCAGAAATAAAATTAACAAATGTCACGTCACTGACAGGCTATCCATACATGACGTCCACACGAAAACTGGATTTGTGCACCCCCTGTCTCCTCACCCCCCTTTGTGGACGTCCATACACCTGCAACGTAAAGTGCACATCCATCTCCCTAATTTGAAGGCCGATACAATGACCCTCCATGCCCTTCCATGCCCATACGGATATCACGAGTCCACGATAAGACAACGCAAGCTGAGAGTGAGGCCCCCTCACGACATCTAGGTTTAAAATTTATAAGTTCTCACTCGCAATTTATGGGTCGATTTGTTAAAAAAAAGTAGCTTTATTTTACTATATTTTTACTGCGGTTATTGCTTTTGTGGACGTCCACATTCTGCTAACCGGGGGGTTAACCCGTAATAAGAATAACCGTCCATAAGCATCCGCTTTGTTCTGACCCCTCCCTCCCCTCTCCGTGTGGACGTCATAAATGGATGGCTTTTTTAAATTTTATATGCTAACCGCAAAATTGTTAATTTAACAAAGGTATTTTTAAATAGTATCCTTTTTGTATGACGGCTTATTTTTAAAAAAGTTTTTCATAAAAATAAAGTTGTGTCCAGGCTTCAGATTTGAGGTAATATTTTCGGAACTAAGAACCTAACGATACATGTTATGATCTAATGCCTTCCAAATCTCAGTGCTTCCTGCATTCTTTTCACGATTGAGCGTTGTTAACGAAATTTGTTGCGATTACAAATGCGAATTAAATTTAAAATATCTATCGTCTATATATATATATATATATTTATATATATATATACATTGACATAATATATTGTTATAATAACACAAATATATATTTTAGGAAGGGAAATGTCATTGCAGAAACAATCTTAATGGAGCCACTGCTCTTCCTGTTGAATATTGTAATATTTCTTGTCCTTCTTCGCAGGAATATAAATGTGGTGGCATTGAGATGCACTCTGTGTACCTCAGTTAGTGACGAGCTTGTCATCTGTCTTACTGTCTTAAAAACTGTCTTGCCAAATATTTATCGTATTATTATGAAATAAGTCTAATAATAATAATAATAATAATAATAACAAATAATATTAATAATAAAACAGCAAATAATAATATCTCTTAATATAGATTTGGTGCAATTACCTTACTGCAAGGGATGTAGCGATGGAACTCATAGCATTGTAGAAGAGAATGATGATATGACTGCTGCTAAATGCCTTCAATTGTGTGATAACAGTTATTTTGCTGTGATGAGGGTAAATTATCATCATTCTATAAACATCACAAACATATTTTTTAATGTGATTTGAATATAATCGCTTTGTGCTGAGTTCTGATTGTTATTTCCTAATCATGGAATGTAATAGTTCTTAATGTACACCACTTGCGGTTAGAGAAGTGATGGGCAAATGCCAACTCATAGGCAACGATTTTTGTGAGTTCGACAGAGATTTCCAGTGTCATGAGGTAGGGTAGGGTAGGGTAGGACAGGGTTAGAGTTAAGGATGGAGTTAGGTACCAGAAGTCGTCTGAGATGGCTTTTGCACGTCACTTGGCCATCATTCCAGCTTCTGTATAATTAACTTATGCATAGCACAATGGTAAAAAAAGATCATAAGGTTAAAAGGATGGATGGCAGATAAGCGTGATGTTATTTGATGTTACATGAGTTGTTGATGATGTTACATCGTTCGTTGACTCAAAACAATTAAAACTCGATAACTATTGGTTTAATCAATTTAAAGCATGGCAAACATTGTGCGTGTGTCAACGAGAGTTCGACATTTTCGTTCGTAAGTGTTGATTTGTGCAACACTCCATGCTCTGGAGATCCTTACAATTATTGCGGAGGATCTAATCACTGGTCTGTTTACGGAAGTAATAAAATCTAGTTCATTGTACAAATAGTTATTGCGGCGCGATTGTAGACTGTTTAAATCCTTCTTTTGTTGCAATTAATAATATTTATCAAATCAATGTTATTTGTATTAATTAGCTTGTTTATCCGAAGCGATTAACGAAGCGCTTCCGTGTTCAAAGTTATTTCATTGTGCTCGATCGTGGGATGAATACGGAGTTTGTCAAGGTGGTTGTGAAGATGGCTACGTTGGTGAACATTGCATTGAAAAGGGTATTTGTTCGTTTGGTGGCTCACAAAATGTTTGTTTTCTGATAGTCTAAGGTTGCATACAAATAAGACATTGAGTTTACAACAAAACGAGATAATGTGGCTGATCGAAGCTTTTTTTTTTCTGATTTACAGCGCTTAAAAAAGTTGTAAGTTTCTAAAACTATAAAGTTAAAACCCTTTTACCTCATTCTAATTGCCAACTTCTAATAAATTAATATCTGTCATGCAATTATTTTTTAATGTTGCTCATACATGTCTCGATCCGATATTGAACCTTTTTATGCTGAAGCAAAATTTGGCTGAACTATTTTAGGACAAAAGTCAGAATTGCAAGAAGTAGGAGAGTGCATTCCTCACGACCTGTGCAAAAATCAATCGAATTCCGTTTGTGTCTTCAGCTTAGTAACTAACTACAGCTGTTCCTGCATAAACGGCTACTGGAACATCCGCGACCCTGAAAAATGCGAAGGCATCTTATGACAAATATCTTAAATCTTTTTGAGTAACTATTTATTGAATGGTTACATTTGTCTGTCTCGTTGTAGACATCGATGAATGCAAATATGGTGCTTGTGATAACAAAACAACTTTCTGCAAGAATACATTAGGATCTTACACCTGCATTTGTAAACCTGGTCACCTGAAGTTGACTGCTTATGTTTGTCAAGGCATGCATATTTTGCACTTGGGCTTGTTGATCTGGATTTGGTTTAATTTAGGAACTAGAAAGCAGTTAAGGCATTAACTTCGATATTTTATGCTGGGAAATCTTCAATATTGTAATTCAAGTCTTCCTTATTATTAAGCCAGATTTCATTTTAAGACTTTGAGTTGTTAATTATCTAAAGTTATCGAAATTTATCAAATTTAGAAGAACTGTTATCCAGTGGACGCTGTGCAAGTTACCTCAATTGTAGGAATAAACCCAACTCCGTGTGTTATTACAACAAAAAGGCAAATTTATATCGATGCATATGTGATTATGGTTACTGGGAGAATGAAGATGACACCTGTGATGGTGATTTTTCAATATGTTGCAAAACGAATTGAATTAAATAAGTTAATCTAAATATGTTTTATTGAAATTTTATGTACTTTATGGAGTAGACATTGACGAATGCAAATACGAACTGTGTAACAATGTTTCTTCTTCGTGCGAAAATACGCCAGGTGGCTACAGGTGCATATGCAGAGCAAATTACTATCAAGTTACTGAGTTCCAATGCGTGGGTAAGACCTTCAAAAAACTTTTCATGTCATATCATTCCTAATAATCTTATATTCTTAATAATGAAAAGTCAGTTTAGCACTAACTCTTATCTTTAAGCTTTAGAAATCCATAAAATCCGTTCATTACTTTTTCGTTGTGTCTTTTTGGCCTTTCACTTCAATAAAGCAGTGGAAGTTGAAGGATTGGGTCGGATTTTTAGAGAAAATATATAATAAAATACCCCCTTTCACTTTTTATATATCGGTCTGGTTTTGAAGTTTCTATTTCTAAATTTGGTTGACTTTAGGATGATTAAGTTTTTTTCTTTTCAGAAAATGGGACCTTACATGATAATGACTATTTTCGCACATATGTACAGTACTTCTTTCTTCTTTTGTTATTGTTGGCACCAATTTTGGCGGCGTTCTTATGGTTGGTCAATCATCTGCATTTATACTTGAATTACAAATTATAAGTTATTTAGAACAAGTGCTGAAGCTATAGAATATTGTGAAGCAGGCGCAACTTTTGATGAACAAGCAATTAATTTGGTGCAAAGTTAAGTCTGATCCTTTCAAATGGTTCCAATTTTTACCAAATCTAATCATACAAGAATACGTAGATGCCTGGTACATTGTTTTGGAAGCAAGAGGTGCCAAGACCCTGAACCGGATATGAACTTCCGCAGCACATAATTTAACAATTAAGAGAACGGCTAAGAGAATATGTAAATAATATTGGCGAAAGCAGCATGCTATAAGTTCATTTTGATTTTGATATTCCAAAAAACTGGAACATTTTTATATCTCCTCTAAATATTGCTCTTACTTGACCTGAATTATTTATTATATAAAGACAATGAAATTTTAAAACTTCAAAGCTAAGGGAGCCCCAAATCACAATTTATTAATGTCAGTTTGATAACGGTTTCATTTAATTTTTGAATCAGGTACTGGAAATTTAGCGACTGACATCACACATTTGACATTTTGAACATTTATCGAATGAATTATTTATTTATTTATTTATTAAACATCAAACTGAATTGTCAACAAATTGTGGTTTCAAATATAAATGTGGCTTAAATCCACTTGTATCTGATACATCTAATGTTTTTATTGCTAATGTCATTTTAAAAGCTTCATTCTAAGCAATGAACTCTCATTAAAGTTGCAAAGATATAGGATTTAGAAACTCGTAATACTGAATATGAACATACACAAAAGCGATCGGGTGTTCAATGAATTATCTACTTGGATATAAATATAGAGTTGATAACCTGACAATTCATTATTAAATGAGAAATCTTTGTTGATTGTCACGAATGTATGATGAAAAATTGGTGAGGCAAGTTTAAGTTTTCAAAGAACTCAGAAGAGGAGTAGAAAATGGGGGAAATTGGGAGGAAAATGTGGAAGAAAGAAGTATTGCAGAAAGTGAGTGAAATGCACAAAAACACAAAAGGCATTCAATTTTCCTTACTATTACTGCTTCAGATTTCAATTGTATACAAATGCCTTGGGTTACATTTTACGAATTAAATTGTCCCTCTGTCCCCCTAAGGGCGCCCCTGGTTGCAATAATAGTAAAATATTTCCTAAATATTGGATATAATGAAACAAGCATTGATATTCTCATCCTCAACTCCGCATAACTTCCGACCAGTCTCATTTTGCCAATCACTGACGTGCCTTATTCCATTTTCCAAGCTTTATTACGCTTGTTGACTTTTTAGACCACGTATAAAAAATAATTAAAAAAATAATAAATTGTTATTTCAAGATGTTGTTATGGCACTGTTTTGACGCTTTGTTTATAAACAATACAACTGAGAAAAAGCGATGTATCTCATCGTGTGGTTAACATTATTAGGAGGTGCTTATAATATATTTTTAATAATTCAATTGTCAAAACTTATAAAGTTTTTTTTTTTTAAAGCTGGTTAATAGTTCTACTTCTTAGGTGGTGTTTACTGTTAAATGTAACTTTAATTTTCTGCAGAAATAACATGCGTCAATGTGATCTTGAAGCAAAAGTTAACTTCTTGTTTGACTGAGTACAGCTCGGTAAAAGTAGTCGATGGTAATCGATATAGACTAGCAAGTACAATTGAGCAACTGTGTCCTGGCAGGGATTTGTCGTATGAATTCGATGAATTCTATCAAGTTTATGCTGTGGTGCTGTTCGGTGGGGAATTGCTTACAAACGGTTTGTTTTTTAAATGGAGTTGAATCCAATTTCCAATTTTTGAAATTGATTATTTATTTATTTATATGGAATTTCGTTTTACCGCACTTTGTTGTTATTATTTGCGTACTTGTACCTGCGAATAAATCCAGGTAAAATAAGATATGGAAGCTCCTTTTCTGTTAGTTCTCATCGTGTCTCTGAAGTCTATTGCGGACAATATGTAAAGAAAAGGAATGTTGTCTTTCAAGGAATGAGAGTGAACTGCGAATCGCCTAGAATGGCTACCAACAAAATTAGCCTCAAATTTATTATGATACCTTTTTATCTTGCAGAATTAGAGGTGCTCAGTTTGGGTATGTGAAATGCTTTATTTGTAATCGCAACTGAAATTTATAAATACATCTATTACCAATAATGGGATAAATGTAACAAATAAATATATAATATTATTTAAATATAATTATTTGTAAATTTTATTTTGGTTCGAAATATCTTATTTATAATTTTGGAGTAATAATTTGTTTAATACATTCTAGCTTCAGGAGAACCCGGTGAGTTAGTAATGATTTATCGTGGATGTTTTGATAAATTTCCAATTACGGAGAAAAGGATGATTTCCAACTTTCAAATGTGCGGAGAACATTGTTCGACCAGATCTTTCACTTACGCAGCTTTACAGGTGCAATTTAAATCTCAATAAAGCTGGAATGGATAAAGGCTTTGTAATATATTTAAAAAACTTTAAGGGAGAAATGTGTAATTGCGGAAATAACATCGATATGGGCGATATGCAACCGGATGCACGATGCAGCACTCCTTGTAGTACTTCCGAGTACAATTGTGGAGGAGACGAAACATATTCAGTGTTTTTAGGTTGAGTTTTACTCACTAAATCTTAATGAGAATATTATTTGATGAATGTATTTTAATTATTTATTTTAATTTATTTATTATCAACTTCGGTCAAAGGGTCATTCGACCTCTTACATGACCAAGTAAACTTAAGAAAACAGAAATGCACAAATTTGAGTTGAAAATAAAGTTTTTCAGGAGCAAGTTGCAATTGCCATTTGACGCTCCATTCCGATATCTTATCAAGTGAATTTTGTAACTGAGTTGGGGACTGATTATAAAGTTTCACATCATCATCAAAGAGTTTACAGGTAGTGTCGGAGTTTAGAAATAAATTTGGCAGGTCATTTATATAGAGTAGAAATAGGGTCGTCCCTAAAACACTACCCTGAGGAACTCCATTGGTGACTGGGATTTCGTCGGAAATAATGCCATTGATGGCAACTCTCTGAGTCCTTGAATTAAGAAAGTCCCTAAGCAGTCTTCTCGCGTTGCTACCAAGACCACATGCAGATAATTTGTTCATTAATTTAACATGAGAGACAGAGTCAACGGCCTTACGAAAATCCCAATAAATGGTATCCATATTTTGTTTGTTCTGAATGGTGTCACTCCATTGCTGGATGCATTCAAGAATATTGGTTAAAGTTGATCTTGCTGAAATGAAGCCGTGTTGGTTGTTATCAATTAGGTTGTGGTGTGTAAGGTGTAGAATTAGGGATTTGTTGATTATTTTCTCCATCATTCTGGAGCAATTTGCAGTTATCGATATTGGTTTGTGGTTTTCAGGAAATGTAGTAGGACTTATGGATGGGTGACACAAGGGCAATTTTCCATTCAGGGGTCAAAAATATTTGATCTTTGAATGTTTATCATTTGAATTTAAATTTTTTTCAGTTTCTTTTACATTTATGGATATCCAATGATTTATAAACAACTAAACCATAAACTTATTGCCTTTATTGAGAAGATTCATAAACCGTTTATATAAAACTTTAAACAATTCAGTGCAAGTTCAGCTGCCCTATTACATCGGGTGTGTAAGTGAAGACCATGCCAGTGATGAACAAAGTGGTGATATGACCGTCGTCAAATGCCTTCAAAGGTGCGAAGGCAGTTACTTTGCGATACTAAAAGTAAGCTTCTAAATGCCAAATCCTTATAAAATATTTCTAATCGTATTTCTCTGCGTAACATTTTACTACAATAATTCATATTTATTCTTCTACTATGTCATATAATTTATATATAAATTCATCAATTATATTTAAATATTCATTAACCTTTGTTAACGACAAATTTTACGAAAGTTCACATCATGTCTAAAACTACCATTCAATATAGACTTTTGCAGATAATTTTGCGAACAAATAAAAAATTCAAATACATTACTTGAACTACTTAAAAGAATGGCAATTCCTGTGCCTGCATCAATGACAATTCCAAGTTCTCATTTGTAAGGTTTGAGTTGTGCAACACTCCATGTTCTGGAGATCCCAATAGTTACTGTGGTGGAACTAATCTCTGGTCTGTCTACGGAAGTAATAACATTGTTGAATATAAATGATTATTAAGTTATTATTACAACTGGAAAGTATTACGATTTGATTTTTTTATTTCAATTAATGTTTTTAATAAACAAATTACAGCTTGTTATAAAAATAAACCGTCAACATTACCGTGTTCCAAGTTATTTCATTGTGCTCGATCGTGGGATGAATACGGAGTTTGTCAAGGTGGTTGTAAAGATGGCTACATTGGTGAACATTGCATTGAGAGAGGTAACATTTCAAATAAGTTTATTTTAAGAGATTACTTGTTTGTTTGCTTATTTGTTTGTTTGTTTGATGAGATAGATACTTGATATTCTGTAAAAGATGAGTATGAAGACGACATACATCACAATAAAAGGTCATACAATTATTTTAGAAATGAAAGCTATTCGGAACGATATCTGCATCAGTTCCGATCCGTGTAAAGATGAGCATCACACCACTTGCCTGTACAACACGAAAATCCATTTACACTATTGCTATTGTGTCGAGGGTTTCTGGGACGTTGAAACAAGTAATACTTGCGTAGGTAGTAACTGTTGTTGTTATTAATTATTCGTTATGCTAATAACATTCAAAACAACATTCACAGATTGCACAAGGTGTTATTTAGTTATCTTTGTTTAGTGATTTTAAAATTTACTTCAGTAAAATTTACTTTTTTTTTTACCAACCCAGAATTGAATGTGAATCTGTGAGCCTATTCAGATAATTTAATACCTTTGTTACGTAACTCTTATGTGGCCAAATGTATTTATTTCCAGATATTAATGAATGCATATTTGACTCGTGTGAGGAAGCGTCTTCAACGTGTGTAAACACAATAGGTTCACATTATTGCGCGTGTAAAACAGGTTTCCAGCTAAAAGGACTGATATGCCAAGGTAAAAATGTATTGATTGATTGAGAATTTCTCATTGCTTTGATTGACTTTATCAGTTTCTTCACATGTCCTGCAATGCTTAAAACAATGTTCTTTTGAATTAAATGCATGTCAATTAGAAGTTTTAAATACGTACTTAGATACTTTTAAGGACTTTCAGTGGAACAAATTCCACTATGTACAGTAATGAATTTCCAAGCCAAATCTTAATTCTAATTTAAAAAAAAAATACGCATATATTCAAGCAAGTTCTCTTAATAGTTCGCTCAAAAAATTTCATTGATGTGCTCTGGCCCTAGCATATTTTCTTCGATTCTCGTCAACATTATATCCTCTAAGTCCATATCCATCTTCAAATGCTCTTAAAAATCATATTTTTATTTAAAATTTTGATCAAGTTCTTTTGTGGTTTTCTTTGTTTTCACATTGGCGTGTGACTATTTTCTTCATTTTTTACTTTTATTTGTAAAATTCGGCATTAAGTTATTTTCGTTGGCACTGGCAGCCATCAGCGGGAACACATCCCTTTGGGCTGTCCTTTTGCAATGTTAGTGATGTAATCATCAGTGAATTTGCAATAAAAACAAGTCGAATTTTTGCTTAGACATTGATGAATGTTTGGGTAATCCCTGCAACACCGAAAGTTCTACCTGTGAAAATAAATTAGGTGATTATGATTGCAAATGCAGACCTGGTTACACAACATTATCCAAACATGCCTGCCTAGGTGAGGTCATGATTAAATGTGTAACTTTTTGTTAACTAATTAACTAAACGATTTTTTTAATATTATTAATTAATCAATTCTAATTATTTATTTGGCTGGTTAAGTAGTTAAGATAACTTTAGGATTAGATAGTATTCGAATTATGAAAGGCTTTGATATTGAGCAAACCGCGAATACCTTATAAGGTGTGGAAAATGAAAACTTGTTGATTTGAATAGAAAATCCTTAAGAAACAAATTTTAGAAATACCGGGAATGGTGAAGAACACAAGCACAAGAAGAACAAGCACACCAAGTCATCCGTGTGCCTCACATCCTTGTAAACACATTCCCAGTTCTTTTTGCTATTACAGCATCAAAAGTAAATCTTATCAGTGTTTGTGTAATGAAGGATATTGGCAGAATGATCTGGAATTCTGCGAGGGTAAAAAGGCTGTTACAAATTCAATAAAAATACTTGACTATTTATACATACCTTGTAATTCTTATGTAAAGATATTGACGAGTGCATGTTTGAAGCTTGTGACAACAGGACTTCCATGTGTCTTAACATGAACGGCTCATTCTCTTGCATTTGCCACGAGGAACATCGACAATTGGCTGCCGATGTGTGCCTAAGTAAAATTACTGCAAATATTTTTAATTATTATTATAATAATTATTGCCTCTCTAATAATTGTAACATTAATAATGATGATAATAATTGTAATCATAAATCAAATGAAACCTGAAAATGTGACATTAATTCTGTCCAACACTCTGTAGGAAAGATTCTGTAAGATGATTCTATAATTTGGGGTCTTTTGAAGGGTTCCTCCATATGTTAGGTTTTATTTTAAGTTTAGAGTTATTGTTGAATAATTAGATTAATACTATAATATTTTTTTTAAATAATTTCTGAAAATCTTACATATTTAGTGATTAATTAACAGAAAATACGAGTGCCGAATATTCCCCGGCACAGAATTTAGTGTACAATATTCTGATAGTTTTCTTAGGATTGACATTATTTGGAGTTCTCATGAGGCTGGTTCTTTTTTGTTTTTATTTCCATTGAGAATTATTATAATTCTTTTTTGTTACTGTTTACGTGCACTTAACTTTGTACGTTTTGTTTTTGGATATTAGTTTGTATTTACCCGATCTTTTGAGTGCTTTAAGTTTCCGAGCAGGATGTGAAGAAATTTTAATCGATCTACCATTTATATAGCGCCCCTACCCGAGGGCGCTCCCTGGCGGTGCAGGCTGGGTTGCGAACACCATGTGCAATCATTGAAAGTAATGTTATTGATTTTGCATCACTTTACAAAGAATTAGTTAGATGAGATCATCATGTTTGTTTTTGGTAAAGATTTTTAAGAAAAGAAGAAAAATAGAAATAAACCAAAAATTGATTTAAGAAGGGACGGAAATTTATTTAGACGTTTTAGTGAAATTGATTTTCAGATTCAGATTAAAAATAAACAAATATTTATTAGGTATTAAAATATTGCCAAGGATTTCAATAATATGAGAATCTTCTTAAAATGACAAGTTAAACATTTGCAAATTATTCAGTTTTGGCAAGAAAATTGATAAAACCGATAAATCTGCTATGAGCGATGTTGATTCAAATGACAAGTAGCATCTTCAAATGGAGAACGATATTGATTCAAATGACAAGTAGCATCTTCAAATGGAGAACGATTACACTGGAATGTTGCATGCCATTTTTAATTGTAAGACTCGTCACTTAAAAAATATTTAACATTTATTACATGCACAATTTATGATATCATTATCAATGACATTGTCTCATTGTGTTTATTAAACGTTGTAATCTTTCGTTTCTGTCATTGTCTTGAAAATACTGACTGAAATACTGAAACCTTTAAAAGCAAGTAATCTTAATATTAAACTAATTACATTACAACATATTAATCTTTACAATTCCAGGATTTTAGTAAGCTAGCATGCGACGAATCAGTAAAGATCCCAATGTAACATTAATCCGCGAATGTAATTAACGTAAATGAGAATCCAAACTACATTTCTATTCATTTATTTTAGCGCCAAAAGTTACAGATGGCTTCAACCTGATCGAAATCAACGTACAAAACAATGACACTTTATTTCGTGAACAAATATTTATTGTCTAAAATGTCAAAGAGATTAAAATCGTTCGTTCCCCATGTTTCCGTGGTATTAGCAAAATCTTTTCACCGAATAAATAATAAAATAATAAGTAATTAGTGATAATTAAAGATTTTTATTCTGAGTAAAACGGTTTCATTTCTTCCACCTCCATCAACGCTTGGGATTTCCCATTTCGCCACTTTAGGGTTGGGATTAATGTAGAAACTAAAACAGCGATGAAATAAATCAGCTTAGTAATCAATTCATAATCAATTTATTTCCATTTTTAAATGCATGGCAAAAATAAATGAACCTCAAAAACAGAGTCTAAAATGTCCACACACTTCTCAAACTACGCAGTGTGGACGATGTTGATAGTAAACAATGTTTTCAGCTTGGATTATCTTTTTACTCAAAGGAGGTGGTATCTTTCAAATGTGAAATCAATTTTGGGGACATGAATTTTTCTGATCTATGGTAATGTTCTTCCTAAGCCTGACATTTGAATGTTTTCATACATCAAAGTTGAAACAATCAACGTGGCTTTTTTGAAACACGTCAACATCTGTTCGGTCCGAAATGCATCGATTCAATCAGTTGATGGCGACAGGTACCAACCATCAGAATCAATCACAATGCCCTGCCCCATTGGAGAATTGTTGGTTGAATTAGCTGGAAATTATTTTGTCCACTCTGTCAAAGTTTATGGTGGAGAATTCCTAAGACATGGTCTGATCTTGTTGATGTTATTATTTTAAGTGACCATTGAAATATTTTTAGCTGTGTTCTACATTCTGCTGCATAATGCGCACACGATTATAATGCGAACCTTGAACGATTAAAAGAATTTAACCTATTAGGATGAATGCTTAAAAAATAAGGTGATCCTAATTTTTAATAATAAATGGATGTTTGTTCTTCAAATGACTTGTTACTTTGCAGTCTGCATCTCAATTTTCGTTTCAATGTTGGTCGATGTCTTGATTTCTTGAATATAGCGGTTTCAACTTGGTTTATTTATTTGCGAATTTCTCATGTCCATTAATAACAATAACATTAATAATGATGCATCTCACCTGTATGTAATTGCCTTTGGCAGGTAAATTAAGGTTTGGTGGCTCTTTTACTGTTGACAAGTTTAACGACTCACCTTGAAATGTGGGGAACACCCAAGGATGAGAAGGGTCAATCCTCAGGGGCTGAGGGTGATTGATTGAATATCGCAGTGCGAATATTTTCTCTTAGAATTTTTCTCTTTAGATATCGATGAATGTGACTTTGATCCTTGCAACAACAGCAGCTCAACTTGTCAGAACCTTTTGGCATCCTACAGATGCAATTGCTTTCCCGCCTTCAACGCTTTCACAGCTCACGTCTGCCACGGTCTGACATAAAAAGTCACACTTAATTTCTTGCATTATTTAGAATGGTGACATTTCAACCTGTCAGTGTTATCACATGTTATTACATTGATGTGACAAAATATTTTCATTCTGATCAGTTATCCAAGGTGAGCACAACCCAAGATGTCAGGTTGAATCAACTTTATGCTAATGTACAGTCAGTCTTACTGATGTGGCACTGAAATGTGTTGATGGTGATGGTAGTGATGATGATGTCGATGATGAGGACGATTATGATGGTGATGATAACGATGATAGTCATGGTGGAAGTGACCTTTTAAAGTAACAAAGATAACAGTGATAACAAAAAACACATTCGTCGTCATCATCATCATAACCGTTATCATCATTATAATCATCATCACAACTACCATCACATCACCATCATCATCATCGTCATCATCATCATGTTTATATGTTAGTTTAATATGTAATCGTAAGTAAAATAGTTCCATACTGTTCATATTTTCTCTTGATTTCAGTACGAACATCGAACCATCATCATCGTCATCGTCATCGTCATCGTCGTCTCGTCGTCATCATCATCATCATCATCATTCGACGGTCGGTCGGAAACAATGTCCTTATAGTGAAAAGAGGAAAAAATCCAAAACAATTTTTATGTTTTGTCGATCAATTCGAAGATGCTTTGATGATGCAACCTGGTTGATTGGTTGATTGATTGATCGTTCGATCAAATAATTAGTTGGCTGATTGAAAGTTTGTTTGATTGATTTTAATTGTGCGGAAAATAATCTTTTAACAACTCCGAAAGCAATCAATTCAATCAAGAAATCTTTCACTTTTGTTTAAGTAAATATAAAAATGTCATTTATTTTAAATCAAATTTCATTAAATTTTTCGAAACAAAGTTCTAACTAATTTTTACAAACCTATATTAGATTAATAATAATAATAATAATAATAACACCACCTTCATCAATAGTAATAATAATAATAATAATAATAACACCACCTTCATCAATAGTAATAATAATAATAATAATAATAATAATAATAATATCTTAACTCAATCAATCAATAATTGAATAACCTTAAAAATATTTACATATTAAAATACATTTCTCAATACCAGCAAGATAAAATTCTTTGTGGTTCTTCACAACGTGAACCAAGGTAACCGTTATTGGCCTTGATTTTGAAATCAACAGATCAAAGGTAACCTGTCCCCATTAAGGTCCTCCAATTTGACCCCTACGACCTCATGTGAGAGTCAGGGTAAGGAACTGACCAAACTTGGCTGTCATCAACATACTCACAATATTATTATGAGTTTATTATCATCACCTTACGATAATCAAAGTATTCAACAATAATATTTTTAATCATTAACTAATATGACCTTTATGACGTCATTAGCTAATTAGCTTACGGCTATTTCTAAGGCTCATTGCATAAGACGGTTATGTAATTGTACGTTGGTATTAATTACATATTAATTACGTAATAGATTATTACACAACATTACATAACATAAAGGAATAATTTCTTTAGTTACTCGACTGAGCGATAAAGGAACTTCGGAAATTTTGAATTTCGAAATAATCGAAAACAACGCATGGTTTTCTAATTTTAATGATAAAAAAATCATTTGTTATCGACTCGTTCTCCACCTCATATGAATTCGTCACACGAATTATCAGTGCAGACGTGTTGTTGTTGTTGGTGGTGTTGTTGATGTTGTTGTTGTTGTTGGTGGTGGTGTTGTTGTTGGTGTTGGTGTTGTTGTCGTTGGTGAAGTGATTTCCTTAAAATTGTGAGTGAATTGAAGTAGCAACGTGAAAAAGCAAAACTTGAATTCAATTGTTCCACAAAACGAGTAAAGTTCGGAATACAGGAAGACAGTTCGTGGTGAAACACGAAAGGTTAAAACCGTCACAAAATCCTCAACAAACGGACGGTGACAAATCACAGTTCTAAGCACTGCACGGAGCTGTTGAATTCGTTCGAGTGACTGAAACAGTAACTGCCACTAGATTCAATGTACTGGCCGATGAATCTGTAAAAATCCTTCTTTATTCTTTTAGTTCTCCTCTGGCATCCGCCTTGTCTGCTCAAACGATCAGTTCGAACAGAGAGATGCTCCTTGGCCGAAGAATAAGAATTCCTTAAATTTGACCGAACGTCATCGGATTGCAGACGACAAGTTGGGGATGATTTCGTGAGGCTCTTGAAATTATTGGAGAGGAAGTTCTCGTTTGACTCTTTGCGAGGATCTCGGATGACATTTGATCTGATTTGATGCTTCAACCTATTGTGCTCTTCCTCGGAGTTTTTCAAAATTCGAAGTACGCGAGGAGCAGAGTTTTTCTTAATTGGCGGGGAACTGCAGACGACAACGTCTGGAAAGTCCTCCTCAAACAGGAGGGTGCTGTGGAGCGGGTAGTTGAAGGTGCTATGGAAGATGCTGGACGAGCCGTTTAAACTGACCTTATCGGTGTCTATTTCTCTCGCTATCGGACTTATCGAATGTTCTCCGTAGGATGTCGTCTGCTTTTTGGGCGTGTTCAGTTTCAGCAACTCATCGTCGATAATCTCCGTCCTTAATTCTTCCGTGATTTTGTCAGGGATGACCGCGAAACCTTTTTGATTTGCTCTGTTCCTGTGTTTCGATTTGCAAAGGCTGGGAGTTCTCAGCAAGACCCTCATAAAGTCCCTGATGCCTCCATTGTGTCTTGGCAGAGTTGAGCCGATGGAAATGTCTTTTCGAAGGTCTGAGGTGGCAATGGATCTGTTCATAATCGTGGATTGCTGGAAATTAGAACATGTTGTAATTATTAAGTTAGTAGTAATCAGTTAATTGGAACATAGTAATAATTAAATTAGTAATTAATTAATAATAATTAATTAAATTAATCGGTTAAGATAGACAAACGGTGCAATTTTCTACCGTGTAATATCTAAACCTATGTTCACGATGTAGTTAGCGAAAGCGGACATTGCCCTAGCTACATCATCATCATCATCGTCATCGTCACAAATGCTTTTGAAATAAAAAGTTAATTTTGAATTTTAAAATTATCTAAGTTGATGGCAATGTTTCAGGTTTCAGTATTTTAAGAATGACTTTCTTACAACCGAAAAAGAAGACATTTGCCAAATTGAAAATAAACTTTTGCCAAATTATCGAAACATTTAAGCTTAAATAACCAACGAAAGCCAAGCTACCAGCCATCAACCAACTATCAACCATCCATCAACCATCCATCAACCAACCATCAACCAACCATCAACCAACCATCAACCAGCCATCAACCAACCATCAACCAACCATCAACCAGCCATCAACCAACCATCAACCAACCATCAACATCATTGCATTCACGCAAAGCACATTTACATACGACTACACATTACAGCTAGTAATTTACAAGGGTAGGAAAACACCTGATGCTAGACAAACATTTTTAAGCAATTAGAAAACAATTAAGTCCAAGAAGAAACATCATCGTGGAGTGGTGTTTGTTTTCACAGTCCACTCACTTGCTACTAATTGGACTTGTTCAGATTAGCTGAGATCGAATCGATAAGGTGAGTTGGAAGTTCTCGATGGTCGAAAATAAATTATTCGACAATATTTAGTAAGATTCAATTAATTAATTAATTAATTAATTAATTATTAATCCACTTATTTATTAAATGATCAACCAAATTACCTTTTCGTTGAATAGTGAGACCATTTTCAGAATCTCTGACGCTATGCGTAAGGCGCCATAAAATTAGCTTTTATTGATATTTAATCATCTTACGTAAGGTCTAAGGTTTACAGAATCATCGTAATCCTGTAATGCTAAGTAAAAGAATGTCCAGACGCATTCCACCCTTGTGCCTTTGTGACGTGAGTTGACAAATGACAAAACCCGGTTCATTTTTGAGTACTTTACAAGCAGGTGATCACAAAGGTCAGGGATTCAAGGCGACAGTGATTACGATGACAGTGAATTAATTGTGTAACAAAAGAGAATTGGACAAGAAAGAGGTGAACACGATGCAGTAATCAATGGAGACGACATCTTTTGAAAAGTTCAAAGGATTTGTTTTAAATATTACACAATTATGCTAATTAAACATAAGTATTCCATTCCGTGAATTTCTCCATTTGACTTTTCGCATTAAGCAATAATGCTAATCTTTTATTAGTACCATTAATAACTATTACTGACCGATTGATTGATTGATTGATTGATTGATTGATTGATTGATCATAACATAACTTTTATCAGGGCTACTTCATTTTAAAGGTTTGAAAAATCAATGATTTGCAAGATTTCAAACCTTACATCTGTTCGATAATTTTTCATTTTGTGCAAAATGATAATAATAATAATAATAATAATAATAATAATAATAATGTTAATAATAACATTTAATAATTATATTAATGATTTCATTCTCTAGAATTGCATAGTTGATAACTTGATAATACACACGAATTTCAACAGAAAATTTTGTTTCAAATAAAAATGCTTAAATTTACAAAAGCATTTCCAATCTACTTTAAAACGATAATTTAAAAATATTCCTTAATAAGTGAATAAACACAAAATAAATACAAACAAAATGGCAACTTTCAAATTAATAAATCACAATAAATACAACTCACAATAAATTTGTCCAAAGTCCGCGATCTCACAATAAGAAGTAGCAGTTGTCAAGCGTAAGTTAAGAAAGCACATAATTGGGTCCTATGGCTGTGAGTACTTATATACCTCCCTGGTGGTGGGCGCCACACGAGACAAGTGTCTGATTGATCTTCTGTTCTTCAAATCCTTGTCTCCCCGATAAGGTTTTCCGATAAAACTTACACGAGTTTCAATGAAACTGCCAAAATAATTGCCTTGTTCCTCTGCAAACGTTATCCTGGCATTCATAGTTTAATTGGGAGGATGGTTGGAGCTTCGAGTGTTGGTCCGAGATTTCAATCTGATTGTCGTTCCTTATCGTCTGCCTCGATAAAGTGCCCAATTAAAAGAATTACCAACCAATTAACATGAAATGACTTCAATTTCGTGGTTATCGCGAGATTGAGCTGGAATGATCTCGTGACGATTGATCCACACGTGGAATTCCTGTCCATGCGCCTTGATCAGTTGGCTAATAAAGTCGAGATTTGTCCTGAGATTAAAGTAGATTTTAATCATGTAAACGATGTTTATTAATAAGGAAGTAATTATTAATAAGTAAGGTAATAATTATTAATAATTATTAATAAGTAAGGTAATAATTATTAATAATTATTAATAAGTAAATTATCATAAAGTAAAATTATTATTGATTACGACAAACGAATGAATGTCAGCAAGTCGTTGTTAGTGTTGACAGCGAGTTTTAAAACTGTTTAGATGACCATTCTCTGATATATTTTTTATATAATATTTCGTGCATTTTTACGACAAAATGAATTTGCATTGCTTCGTATAATTCCATTTGAGTTAAATCTTAATTAAAATTCAAAATCTAAAAAATTCGTAATTCACAATAAGAAATTACTCAATCTCGACGACTGTCCACAATGCAACATGACATTGTTACAACAACACATAGCGGGACTTGATCATCATAAGTTTACATCAACCAAACACATGAAAATCATTTCAATGCTTTCGGGAATCGACGAAGTTGAACATCAGTTGTGAAACAAATCACGACAGAATTTATGGAGCGTGGACCTCCCTCATTAAGAACTAATTGATGGAGTCTGTGGAATGTTCTACAAGTTCTGGTCAGAACTTGCCAACCCCGTGTCAAAACAGAAGCAGAGTTTGGAATGTCTGCAATTGCTTTAATGTTGCAAATGAGTTGTTTTTGTTGTTAAAATTGATTTTAAATTGGATTTTCAAGCTTTTTCGTCACCCAAGTCTGTTGTAGTTGTTCGACTTTCAGTTGCGTTGAATTAGAGTTTCATGTTTCGAGTGATTTCAATTTATTTTGTGTGGGGGGAGAGGAGGGGGGATTCTAACCTTTCTTGGGATTTTTATTGAATAATAAATAAATGAAAAAATAAAGCTTATGAAACCACTTTCAAACGTTGTACCATCCAGTTAGAGCAACTTTGAAATGGATACAATGACAGTAATGATGTTGTTGATGAAGACTGATGATGATGACGACGACGATGATGATGATGATGATGATGATGATGATGGTGATGATGATGATGAAGGTGATGATGATGATGATGATGTTGGTATAATTGAATTCGACATGCTTGCTCTCTCAGCTTAACAATGCTCCCTTGATAAAATGCATTACATAACAATGCCTCGCATGCATAGGATACCAAATTCTTACACGCACACACACGCACACACACGCATGCACACACGCATGCACACATTAGAAGACAGAACACTTATTCAGATGTTGAGGATATTAAAATAGCCGACTTGGCTTCAGTATTTCAAGACAAAACAAAACAAAAGTTTTCAATCCTCCAAGAATTACAGCTCAAATCGAATCCATCAACTTCACTTTTAGCCAGACTCCCATTTGTTTTTCCAGTCTATTTTTAGAACGCAAGCAACCTCACGTGCCCGTCCATCCGGGTTTTTCCCGGCTGTTTTTCCATGATTAGGGAACCTTCTCCAGATCCGTGGTCGTCGATGCATTGTAACGTGCGAAATAAGTTCCGGTCGATTTGGCACGGCCTTCTTGTTTATTTCCGGGTATCTTTTTCTTTTCCAGCCACTACGATGGGTTTGCTCCGTTTCAGGATGAGGTGGATGCACGGGCTGGCTCTTATTTGGATTGACATTCAGGATTCAATCCTACTTTTAGAGGTCAATGACTGATGATGATGATGATGATGATGACGATGATGATGATGATTATGATAATAATAACAATAATAATAATACTACTACTACTAATAATAATAATAATAATAATAATAACAAAAATAATAATAATTTACTAATATCAAGTTTAATTTAGTGGACACGAGGACATTTGTGATGAGCTGATTCTGAGAGGCACTTTGAAGGGATGGGTGGAATTGTTGATTTTCATTATTCAAGCCACCCAGGCACCCTACTCCGTGGGGAGGAGAGTTCTGTTAGAGCTGCGAATGATAAGTGGTGTACGTCGTTAGCGGTGATGCTGACTTTGGAATGATGTTATCATTTTCTTTATGGAACAGTGATGATGATGATGATGATGGTGGTGGTAGTGATGATGATGATGATGGTAGTAGTCGTGATAATGATGATGGTAGTAGTGATGATGATGATGATGGTGATGATGGTAGTAGTGATGATGACGATGCCGAGTATGTTTTCCCTTCATTATTATTTTCAATTTAATTTCGTTCATTAAATCCGAATTGATTAAATAATTCTCAGCTTTCTCGGAGAAAGAAACTTTGTTGTTGTTGTTGTTGTTGTTGTTGTTGTTTACACTGCACGTGGGAATTATATTATTGCGATCGGAGGGGGGAAGGGATGAAGCCACGTTTGAGAAATGAAAAGCAAATGAAAGGAACTCCTGACGACTAATGAGTCAATTAATAAGTTAATTAATAAGTTAATTAACAAGTTAATTAATGAGTTGTTTAATAAGTTAATTAATAAGTTAATTAATAAGTTAACTAACAAGTTAATTAATGAGTTGTTTAATAAGTTAATTAATAAGTTAATTAACAAGTTAATTAATGAGTTGTTTAATAAGTTAATTAATAAGTTAATTAATAAGTTAATTAACAAGTTAATTAATGAGTTGTTTAATAAGTTAATTAATAAGTTAATTAATAAGTTAACTGACAAGTTAATTAATGAGTTGTTTAATAAGTTAATTAATAAGTTAATTAATAAGTTATTAGCGACAACATATTTGTGCCTACATCTGTTTGCTGTTTCTGTCTTTTTGTACATTAAGGATGTTGTATCCATTTTCTGGATGGACGGATGACTGATTTATGGATTTGTACATTTGTTGTTGTTGTTGTTGTTATTATCATTATTATTATTATTGTTATTATCTGATTATGATGATGATGATGATTATTATTATTATTATTATTATTATTATTAATACTATTATCAAATAAAATTATACTCACTTTGTGTTTTAACCTATTCGTGACCTGATTATAATAATTTATTACAACCAATCATTGCAGACTCCAGATCTTCATCCAGGTCATCAGTCCCTACAAGTGGAAACCCGAGTGGAAAGAGAAGTCGTACTCGGTCAACGCCGTGGAGGGCAAGTTCTACAGCCCCCTGCTGAAGGTCGAATTGAACGGTGAACTCGAGGCCGGGGAGTTCAAAGGTCACGGGAAAGTGTGTCAGTTCAAGGTCGTCACGAAGAACGTGCCGTTCGAAGTCGACGAAAATGGTGAGGGGATCTGGGGTGTTAGGGTTGAAGTTGATGTTGAAGTGTTTGCTGTTGCTGTGTTTTGTTGTGCTATTGTTGTTGTTGTTGTTGTTGTTGTTGTTGATTGACAGTTGAGATTGTCGCACGTTGACATGTGGCGTATAAATTGCCAAGAGTCGTTGCTATTGTTATTATAATTTGTATGATGATGATGATGATGATGATGATGATGATGATGATGATGATGATGATGGTGATGATGATGATGATGATGATGATGATGATGACGAAGATTTATTAGCAGCAAACTTAATTTGCATTTTCCTTGATTTGATTATTTTAACCATGAAAATGTCTCTCGAGTTTTAAACCTGTCCTGATAATTCCATCATGTGTGAGTTAAATGGATGTTTTTAAATTATCATCATCGTCGTCGTCGTCGTCGTCATCATCATCATCATCATCACCATCATCGACTTTTAAATGAAGCTGAGAGCCGGCCAATAGCAGCGCCATCTTCTGGCATGAATAATTGATTAATGAATGCTAATGAGATGACTTGATCCTCTCCCTGAGAGTAATCAGAGTGGCTTCAAATATTCAGGCACCTTGGGGAGAGCTCTGTTGAGGAACACTTGGTTTATTATTATTATTATTATTGTTGTTGTTGTTGTTATTAACATCATCATCATTTTTATTATTATTATTATTATTATTATATTTTTTAGCACTGATTTTGGTATGAACTCTGAGATGAAAGGAATCGTTGAGAAATAAACGTTCCCTCACGTCTTCGAATTCTTTCCTCCTCTGTTGCTCACTCACTCACTCACTCTTTCGTCTGATTTGGAAATCTTGTCGGATTATGGACCCTTATTGTGGTTGTTGATTGACTGATTGAGGAATTTTGATTGATCGACTGCATGATATTATTCATAGCGTAACTGATGCCATCATTCGATAAATTAAAAGGTGGCCTGATCAATTCCGAGCCTTTGGACGTCTCGAGAAAGGACAAGTGGGTACTCGAAGTGGTGGCAGAATCCTGCGAAGGTCAAGCCTCCGATCCCCTGAAGGTCACCGTCTGGGTCAAGCCCTCGTGTCAGCCCGAGTGGATAGGTACGTTGCTCGCACTCCCGGTGGGTAATTAGTAATAACCGAAGGCCGAATTTATCGAACGTTAACATTTATAACTATTTTATAAAACCAAATGCTACATTTGTTCACGAGTGCTTCATTTCCATGATTCTGAAGGGAAAGAAAAATCAAGTTATTTTAATTTGGGGAAAATGCAAAACAAAAAAAAAAGATTAATGCACTCCTTGCATTAAGAGGAGTGAGTGATTTGCGAGGGGCCCCGTCAGGCCGCCGAGAGTTATGGGGGGGGGGATGCTGACGCGTTTCGGAATTTAAAAATAAGAGATGTTTTTATTGAAAGTCTTTCACAATTTCGAAGACATTTTGGAATTTTGGAGCAGGCCGACGACAGCAATTTGCGAGCGACTGCAATGCAATGAAATTATATTGATTTGTGATTCTTAAAAATATCATCGAATTTTTTAACAATTTGTTTTCAATTGTTGATGATTTTTTTTATTATACCATAATATTATGATAAAATAGTTTAATTATATTAATAATTTTAACTTTAAAAATAATAATAATAATAATAATAATATAATATATTGTAAATATCATCAAATTAAACTGGAAATTTTAGTTCCTTTCTGTTGCATCATTAAATTGCTGTTAATACATTAACTTAATACATTTGTTGCATTAGAAAACCCAGAACAATGACATAAAAATAATGTACAATTTTTGTCTTAAATGTTAAATTGCTTGAGCATTCCAAGGGCTAACTATTAACATTAGTCATCATCATCATCATCATCATCATCGTCGTCATCATCATCATCGTCATCATCGTCATCATCATCATCACACTAAAAGACTTACGAAAACCGTCTTGCCAAATCTCGAAGGCGTTCCCGAAAAGATAGAATTCTCTCCTCACGACGGGCAGAAGCTGCTCGCCCCAGAGGCAGAACTGAGTCTCTGCGAGAACACCTGCAACATCAGCTCTGCCTTCGTGTCCGTCAAGTTGTCCACCGCCCACATCGGGAAGGGTTGCGACAGGGACACTTACTCCTTGGACTCCCAAAGGAAGCTGTGCGGTGAGTTTCGTGCTTTCGTTCGTCACTTCGAGTCGGTAGTTCGAGTCGCTACGATCGCCGTCTTTGTCGGAGATTATTGAGTATCGCCATTCCTAATTATCTTATAAATTCGAATTATGCAGCATTACATCAACAATTGTATATAATACGATGTTTGTATCGAGCAGTTTTCCAAGTACAGCTTCATTGGCTTCCTGTCTTTTATTTGTTCACATTCCTCAATTTTGATGTGAAAATAATCAAAATGACGCTCACATAAATCGAACGACCTGACGAGGAAAAATTCGACCCGACCCGATTTCAGGTGCATCTTTGAACGCCATCGACCTCTTACCAAGCCCCTCTGCTCCAAACTCGTGGACGAAGGATCTGAGGACCGACGATGGCAAGGAAAGCGACGAGGTTTTTGCATTTGACGGAAAAAAGGACGCCATAGAAGTTTCAGAGGAGATGGACGAGGTAATCGTCCGGACCGGTAAATTGTTTATTACACAGTTCGTGCAGCTCGTGCGAGGTCCTAAATTTCTGAAACTTGGATTTTTAGTACTAAAAAGTTCTAAAAAAAAAAAAATTGATGGAAGTCCTAAAAAGACCAAAAAAAGGTCCGATAATCTTACTGGAATTTAATTAACAAATTCTACCGAGGCTTTATTCTGACTTCACCAGCTACATTTGGGACGTCAGTTCACCATCTCCACGTGGATGAAGCACGAAAAGGAGGACGAGTCGAACGACGGAAGCGTCGCCAGGAAAGAAAACATCCTCTGCATCTCTGACTCACAGGGTCAGTTCAAGTTCTCCTGAACTCCAGGCTGTTCGTCCC
>MPNW01000129.1:28043-33043 GCA_011800805.1 Hirudo medicinalis | reverse complement strand
TGTCGGTAACATTAACTAGTGTTTGGAGTGCTTCTATCCAATAAAGGCATTGTCGGAAAAAAATTAAGTTTCGATTCTGGGCGATTTCTAATTCAAAAGCGGGGACGCTAATTCGGTATTTTCCAGGGGAGCGAACCCGTGCACGACTTGATTGAGATGCCCTTTATTGCTTCTCCCCAAAAGTCAGGGGGGCCTTTTCTCCTCCTGCGCCACCCCCCACCCACAAATTAAGTTCCTGAGCAAAAGCTAGGACAAAAGTACTGATGCCATTACTGCCATTATCTGACAGGCAGGAATAAAAAAAAAGGATATCCGTGATTTCGACCTTGAGAATGCTGGATAATGGTACATAAAAGTCAAGAAAGTCGTTATTTCTTAAAATGTGTCTTTGTGAGGAAATGGGAGGTAATTGCTCGGCAAGCACGCAAGATTAGCATTGTGGTCGAGAAGGATCCATTTCGATTGGAGTTGGAGACTAACGCAAGATAGATTGAAGGATGGAAATGTGTGTGGAGGTTAAGTATAGAAAATTTCTTTTATTAGGTTTTGAGTCAAACTCTCCACATAAATGATCATTATTATTTCTGATAGATGGATAGATAATTAGATGGTATGTTCTTACATATTCTCCGTTTGCTCAGAACACCAGCACGCGTTATTCCAGGGAATCATCAATACTACAGAAGAAAACATGGCTTTTCCAGAAAGACTGCTCAAACCTGACGAACTTATGAGTAAAGAGAAAAAAAAACATTGCTAGAATTCCCCCATTAAATGCTACTTTACGGTTAAATATTCAGAGTTGCAAGACTTGAAACTATATTTGGATGATTTAGGTTCTCAGCGCGAAGGTAGTGAATTGGATTATTATTTATCATAGCGTAACGTAACAAGATAAAATTTAACAACCAGCCGACCTCTTAGTCGGTATAAAGGGATCTAGATAACGAAAATATTTACTTAAATTTATGATCGAATTAACGTTAAAGCATAAATGCTTTAAAAAAATATTCTGTGTCTTTAGAATTTACGGATTCCATAATAAATCAGGATTAAGGTAAGTTCTTCAGCGGTAAATTGTTGGCTAATCCAGTCTGCTAAGTCGTCTGGATAATTTTGAGGAAAAAAACTCTGGCGAAATTTTATATCGGCAGAGATGGATTGCGATATTTTGTTTATTAGAGAATAATAACAAAGAATATTTTACGATGACAAGTATCACACGAATGGAAGCAAGGAGACTAAGAAATTGTTTGAGATGATGACTGAAATGGAGGGGAACAACATTTTAGTGAGGACCGCATGAAAGGTTTGTGTTTCGGGCTGGTGCTGTGCCGCTGCTCCGACTTTGATTTTAAATAAATTTAAACAAAAATAAATAAATAAATTATTTAATTATGATTCGGTCGGCTCTAACTTCGTTTTGATAAGTTCGATTTTATTTGGACTCCAGTGGTGGTGGTGGATTCGGGAGGAGAAACAATGACGACGATTAATTGAGAGGCGCTAGGATGTCTAAGATCTGTCAGAAAATCACTAAGAGTTTACCCGTAACGTTTGCCTGGCTCACACTGCTCACTTGTACAGGACTGGTCTACGGATTTGTGTGAGTTCATTGGCAATCTTGGCTAGATTTTGATCCATCAGGTTCATTGCATTCGTTTTGATTGATGCACAGCCATCGACTCAGAGGCAAGGCCAGGTGCTGAACCAAGTGATCTGATTAGTTTTACTTAATTTCATTTGAATCAATTTGCTGTTTCAGAATGCCTTACATAATTCAAACATATGGATACTGGATTCTGATATGCGAGGGGATTGTGTTCACATTTGTGGTCTGCAATTTCATGCTGTCCACCTTCATGGATCCCGGTCGATACCCAAAAGGTATTGTTGGAAATTGCTCTTTTTTTGACAAATGGTCTTCGAAATGTGCCCAGTTTTGGGGGTAATTAAAGAGCAAGTTTTATTGATTTTCAAGTTAATGTCGCCTTTACTTTTCGACTCAAAGCTAACGAAGCAAAGGACAGCAATGCCCCGATGTACAAGAACGTCGAGATCGACAACGTGGCCGTGTCTCTGAAGTGGTGTCGGACCTGCAAGATGTATCGTCCGCCCAGGTGCACCCACTGCAACGAGTGCAATTCTTGCATCGAGGTAAATTTCCACGATTTTTTTTACTTTTTCGTTTTTTGGTCGTATTTTCTTCGCACTGGAATTTTTCGAGGAAATTTGCGACTTTGAATTTTCGAAGTTTAAGTTCGATCGATTTCGAAGCCGGCGAAAGGCAGGACCGCCAAGATTCGTCTGCAACATTTATTTTCAAAGTCGATCCGGTCGGGCAGTAGCCTGTCGCCGGTCAATTTCTACGACGATGAGCAAACGTGACGATGACAAAATGTTAGCATCGGCGATGAGATCTTATTAAAACATGTGTGAGTGCTTGCAAGAATGATATGTCGAGTTTCTTAATAATCTCATCATCATCATCATCATCATCAACACCATCATCATCAGCACCACCACCACCATCATCATCGATATCATCAGCACCATCATCATCATCATCATCACTTCATCGGTTCTTTTTCCCCGACACTCGGAATATCATCGTAAAGCCAATTCCGGCCTTGATGACAAAAAATTGGAAAACTTGGGAAAATTAATTAGACGAATAATAATGAATCAGTTAACGATTAAAAGTAAATGAATTAAGACGAAACTGAATTAATAACACAAGATAAATAAATTTAAAATTATTGAAATTGATTGAACGATTGAAATTGATTGAACGATTGAAGTTGATTGAACGATTGAAATTGATTGAACGATTGAAATTGATTGAACGATTGAAATTGATTGAACGATTGAAATTGACTAAATGATTGAAATTGATGAAATTGAAAGAATGAAACGAGTCCCCTTCCTCCACTTCCTGGTTGTTCTTTATTTTTGTCCGAAATTGCGAAATATTCCTCGTGAGATTACACGAGAGTCGTACGTAACCATAAGCGATGTTGTTGATGATGATGCTGATGATGGTGATAGTGATGTTGTTGTTGATGATGATGATGATGATGATGATGATGATGATGATGATGATGATGGTGGTGATAGTGATGTTGTTGTTGATGATGCTGATGATGATGATGGTGGTGGTGATAGTGATGTTGTTGTTGTTGTTGATGATGCTGATGGTGATGGTGATGGTGATAGTGATGTTGTTGATGATGCTGATGGTGGTGATAGTGATGTTGTTGTTGATGATGACGACGATAATGTCGTTGGTGATGACACAACGACGATAATGCATTGACTTTAATTCATTTTCTTCTTCTCGTTATCACTCAGATTTGTCTTTGCGGAGATATACTGCTGTTGCAATGTCAAAGCAATTTGTGGTGTTATCTATTCATCTACAACATATTATTATTTATTGTTATTATTATTATTATTATTATTATTTATTGTTATTATTATTATTATTTATTGTTGTTGTTGTTGTTGTTAGTATTATTGCTATTAAGCCTTTATGAATGAGAATGTTTATGAATTTCAATTCATCCGGTTACGATCTCGTCGTCGACGTTCGGAGACATTCCGAAGCATCTCGAGCGAACACCGAATCTTCTTCTGCCGATCCTCGGATGCTCGGATTTGTTCTCGAGCGAACGCTCGGAACGTCGACCTCGGCAAATGTCATTCAAAAGTCATCGTCATCTGCAGTGACGTTTAGAGACCTATTTTGAAGGCTTTAGTTGAGGAATACGAGGAGCTGTCCTCAAGAAACGAGACGTTTTAAGTCTCGAAATGTCGTCGAGCGTCGTCGGTTCGTCGGCCGTGCGAAAATCATTTCGACGAGGGCCTTCTTTGGTCCGATAAATTTATTTAATAATCAATCACATAATAATCGTATTAATAAGCATTTTATTTTGTTATTTATCTTATTACATTATTGACATAATTAATTTATTATCTCGTTTAGTTTATTTTTAATTAATATTTCAAAACGATTTTATTGTGCGTCCTAAAATTTTCTAGAATCTTAGAAGCATGACTCGTGGGTCTTCAGTTGAAAGCATCGAGCTTTTCATTATTTTTCTCCCATATTTTTTTTTTATAAATGTTCTGCTTCAGTAATAAATGATAATGATGATGATAATGCTGCTGCTGATGACGACGACGATGATGATGACAATAATGATAATAATAATAATAATGATAATGATAATGATAATGATAATAATAATAATAATAATAATAATAATAAATAATTATTAATAATAATAATTAACAACAATAATAATAATAAATAATAATAACAACAACAACAATAATAATAATAAATAATAATAGCAATATTTATATTAATAATTATGATGATAAAGGTGGTGATGTGCAGTGCAGTACTGAGACTGTACTGGCATCATATATAGGGGGGTTGCTTTCAGACTTCTCAAGTGTTACGTTTGAGTTGGTAGTTGCGGTGTCGTCTTGTATCGGATTGTCGTTCGAGTAATGTTTGAGTTTCTGTTGCCCGTGAAGTCTTTGACTTTAACACGAAAGAGCGAGCCGACAAGGAGAACGACCAACTTGAGTTGCAAAATAAGGTCGTAAATTATTTGTCGTTGTTGTTGTTGTTGCAACGAATCCTTCATGAGTAATCGAGAGATCCACGGTTCGTGCTTCGTCCGAGTCAAGATTCGTCGCCAGTTCCGATCTTTTTTGATTCGATTTCATCGTCAAGACCACTTCGAGACTAATAATGCGTTCGTGCCGAGTTTAAAAAGTCGACGCGGAAATGCGTGAGCCGAGCGTGCCGGACCGCGGCTCTCGGGAGAGCGGATGTCGACTCGAAATGTCGTCGAGGACGTCGGAGTCGCAACGGGGATGTCGAAGTCCGGCGTTTGAAATGAGTCTTCGAGACGTCCCGGCCTTCGTCGCATCTCTCGGACGGGCCGGTTGTCTTGGTGAAAGATGGGATGTTGTTTTGTTTTGAT